>BDUI01015880.1:21906-37197 GCA_002335545.1 Apodemus speciosus
GATGCTTTAATGAACTGTGCTGTTGCAAAACTAGCTAGAAACTCTGAAATAGGTCTGAGTCTTTGAATATTCAATTTAGTAATTTACTACAGCAATTTAAAATATTGATGAATGAATTCAAATACAAGATAGAGAAGAATAAGCTCTACTTTGAACCAAAAATGAATTTTTGAGTAAAGTATTATGTGCAGAACTATTGTTACAAAGGTTAGATGAAATTGGAAAATTGTCATGATACATGCTAAAATTTATTAGAATAATGATAGCTTTCTTCCTAAGTGCTTATCAAAATTAAAGCAATACATTCATTTCCAAAGTTTCATATCAAATGAAGAATGGGTTGAAGAAGTCAGGATGATCTAATCAACATCTGCACCATATTCACTCGATAAATTCTTGGTAAAAGCAGTAATTTTTTTCCCTTAAGATTTATTTTGTTCCTTATTATGTGGGTTTAAGAGCAAATGACTTCTACTCCCACAATGAATTTTACATGTTAACCATTTTCACATTTCTCTTTGAACAATAACCACAAACTCACAARCTCTGCYATAAATATGAATTTTATCTCTTTKTTACTCAAACTCACAAACTCAGATATAAATATGAACACACCTATTTGCGTTCTAATTTTTTAWTTCAAAATTAAGGTTATATAAGAAATAATGTGTTCWCTGTGTGAAGTTTTCTTGAGAACAGTCGTGATATTAAAATCCCTTCTGTATTCTTGATAGCATAACTCATCAGCTAATTTGATTATTGTAGCTATATCTATATACTCATCAACTGTAATTATAATTCTAGGAAAATAACTATAAATTCATCTGATCCTTACATTTAAGTAAGATTATACATTTTATCAAATGATCAGTCAACTAAGCTAATGTCTAGTGTGACTAGTCGTTTGCTCAACAATCCAACCACTTCAAGCACAAAGACTTATTTTTAATTGGAAAACCTTGTGAATTTCATATTGTATAGCTAATTAATTGATTCAGTTTCCAATTTTCAACTAATTCCAAATTTTCACACTTTAATTTTGAGATAAATATTAACCTCTATGATTTGCCATTCTACCATTTATGTCAGGAAAACATGGTCTCAAATCATAGATATGACTTCCAGACAGGCAGTTGGCACTTTATGCTTTTTTTGTACATAAAGCATATGTCCAAATGACTTTCTCTTTATGCATTTCATTTCCATACCATAATGATGGGATCAAAGTTACTTTATGTGGACATTAAACCATTAAAATAAAATGTGTATCTTACAGAAGTCACCCTCATTCATCCTTCATTTGCTCCAGAGTTCAAGCAGTGATCTAAATAGTCCTGTAAAATTAAATTTTTATTTAGTGTGGATGAAATATTTATTTATTAAAAATGTAGTCATCTGCAATCAAATGTTTCCCTCCGTCTCTATATTTGGATTCTGCTGATAGTTACTGGAAGCTGTTTGGGGATTGAAACACTCAGCACTATTGTATTGTGATCAATAATTAAATTTAGTGCTGACATGCATCTAGTTTATGCAGCCGTCTCTGACAATCCCATCTTGCAAAATTAATCCTTTCCAATTTATTTAATAGGGGACATGGACAATAAAATAAYTCAGATGAGTACCAATGCAGGATTATTTCTGGTCAATATTACTTTATTATAAATTGGGTCCACATACTCATTAGTAAATTAACTGTCAAATCTGAAAACAGCCTTTTTTTGTTTAAAGGTAATTATTGGTACTGAAGACAAGAAGGCACTTAACCTTGCTGTACAGTTGTCCTTACCACAGTGTTTTTTTATTCCAGGCTATAACTAACCCATCAAAGCTGCAGAGGGAAAATAATTAGTGATATTAAATGGATGAATTTTAACCATTACTAGGCTGTAGCTATTTAGATAAAGAGCCTATACGACTGTATAATCGTAAGGTTTTATAATGATTTRAAGTCTGGGTTCATTTTGGGAATATTTTAGCTTCTTCTAATTCAAGATTCTACTAGAAACAAATGAAACACTAATGTGCAACAAATACTGCTTTCAGAACTCGGGCTAAATGGGGTTGTTTTTGTTTTTGTTTTTGATAAAAATATCTTGTATAAAAGCTGCTCCCAGTTCTCAGTGACACTTGGTAATGTATAAATTATTTTAATGTGAATTTAAGAAAAATAAACATGCATATAAAGTACTTTGTCAACTTTCTGGCTTTTTGCCTTAACAATAGCCATAACTTCTTGAGTCTATGAAAGTATTCAGTTTTTCTATTTTTCTTTATGATCTGCCCACAGGATCATAAGATCCATGAGCAGAAACATTCCTTTGCATCAACGCACAAAATCCTAATTAACACAACTTATTTTCAACATGTTATCTTTCTCACAGATGTGCAAATTCTCAGAAAACCATATCCATACAATGATTGGAATACCTTCACATTGTACTTTTTTATGCTAGACAAGTCAGAGGTATTGTTTTTTTGGTGCTTGTGCCAAATACAAATTTGATGGAAAGTGCTGAGTGTTGCTGTATTGATCGCTGTTACACCTAGCAAAGAATTGAAAAGAGTGAAGAGAAAGTGGCATATATTCATTCTATTGATGTTGCATGCCATCAATAATCTGCAACTTAAGATGTCTCCAAATCACTTCTGTTAACTATTTCATCTTTTTATTATATAGTGCAGAATTCACAAAGAAGTCCCGTGTGCTGTTTGTGTTGGAAAAATATAACCATACTTATATTTTAGTAACTGAACTTATGTTACACTGGAGAGACCAGGAACTAGATGATGAATAATAAAAATTCAGCTTGTTAATAATACACTATTGGCTGATATAAAGTGACTCATTTATTCAACTTATCCACACAGGCTCAGAAAAACAGAATAACCCCAGAGATATGTCTTGCAGGTATTAAAATACATTTTTATAACTGAATGATGGTGCTAAATAGTTTCATAATTTTGCTCCTTAAATATAATAACTGCATAGATGAAGTCTTTGAGAAATATGATAAATTTTTATTTCTGTGTCCCTTGTAGAACACTCCTGACTGATGAATGGTGGGTAATACTTTGCATCATTTAATCCTGAAAGGTAGATATTACCTTTTCTGTATTTTAAAGCAAGATATTCTTTTCGGTATTGAGTTTTCTTTCTTTTTAAAAATTATTTGAGAATTTTACCCCTATATATGATATGTTTGATTCTTCTTATCAGTACTGTGGTGTGGTGCATAGAAAGGGAGAGGAAGAACCAAGGATCCGATTTCTCTGTGTATGATTGTGCAGATTTCAGTGCTGATATTTTCTGAACATGCTGGCTTTGTGTGTGAGTGCACAGCAGCTTCCAGGAAACCACCTTGCTTCTGGCTGCATCTTTACTGTGAGTTCTAGAGTGGCCAGAGCTCAATCTTTTGTGCAGATGAGAAAAAAACTCATCCAGTTGCTGGGCTTAAGGTGGATTTCTAGAACTGGAAATTCAGCTCAGCAACTCAGAGAACCTGTTCTTACAGAGAACCAAGGTTCAGTTTCCAGCATTCATGTCAGCTTGTAACTGCTCTTAACACAATTTAAGAAACCTCATCTCTCTCTTCTGGTCTCTGTGTATTCCTGTATGCCTGGAATACACATACATACACTCAGGCACACACACACACACACACACACACACACACACACACACACACACACAAAACCTTAAAAATTATTTGTGAGATACATATATAAAATCAGCATTAGCCCCTTTAGTATGGTGATGTTTCAGATTGTTCCAAATATCAGGCAAGCATGATTTGTAAGAATTTCCCATTTATAAGATCAGTGTATATAAATAAAAACTTACAATGATGTAGTTTGCTGGGAAGAGGTAAAAAAAAAAGGCTGCTATATAGACTTACTACTTCCTTTATGTCACGACACTGAGTTTTGTGTTATCATGCATGGGGAGAATGTAAGGGGCTCGCTCTAGATGGCAAYGTGTCTGGGAAAGAGGGCAAAGCAATGGCTGCATGCAGCTTGGAGTAGAAGATCTCTCAAGATGAGTCATGTGTGCCTTGAAGCCAGTGTTGATCTCCTTTGTTCATTTTTTTTTTATTAGGAGGATTGGCTAGTGATGAGAATCAGCTTATGTGAGCCAATCATGAAAGTCAAGCATTTTAGTTTATTAACGTCATAGGGCAAAACCTCCATTCAGGAAAAATTAAGGCTATGTTCACCCTTGAACCAAGAGTGTGAATGTTGAGTGACAGACCTTATAGCAGGTACTATGGACAGGTTATGTCATTGTGCTCCCTGTTCTTAATAACTTCCAGTTTCATGTAGCACAAAACATAAAGGACCCCTAGATAGAGGATTCTTTCCCTTTCAAATTTTGTTCATTTCTCTCATGAAAATCATCTCCTATATCCACCTCTATGCAGCTGCCCCGCTGTCCTAACAGGTCAACTTCCTACCCTGCTCTCACACCGTCACACAATGCTTACCTGACCCTGACATCAGGACTCTGAACAGACAGCTTTCATTTTACTCACATGTTCACTCTCATCAACTGTCTCTTGTTCTCTTTATTTTCCATAATATCTCTTGTATGAAATGTAGCTAAATGCTGTGTGTTCTCTCTACAATAGAGTGGACACAATTCTCTTTYTTGCTCTCAAATATGAGTCCTATGAGATATAGATATTTCCGATGATGATGCATTGGTAATTAGAAGAGAAAGCCCTGATTGGTAAAAGAGTAGTTGTTGTGGAGTCAATGTTCCCAATCTCCTTGCAGAATTCTTGAAATGTGCCATAAACTCCTGAAAGCTGGAACAAGCTAGATGCAGGTTTTCTTTGTGTAGACTTCTCCCAATTTCTCCCCATGCTGCACAGAYATCCCTTTTGTAACTAGAAAGTAGGATGTGCCTTTGATGTTTTCCCAGTTTCTAACACCCTGCCCAGCATATGGAAAAGCAAAATAAGCGCTTGGCAATGGCGCCAAACCTACCAGCCTTGGAAGTTAGATTGGGACCATGCGRAAGTCATTTTGGAACAATTGCAGAGTGACCAGTAGCCACTCTCCATTTTCTTCTAGACCATAGAACAGTTATAATAATACTGACTTCTAACTGTCTTCTTGGCTCTCATTAGTGGAAAACCTTGTCTGAGAACAGTTTTTAAGTGTCATTGATAAAGTGGGTTCAGAACCTGGATGTGAGGTCTATAACACATTAAATGTATGGGATCTTACACTGGCTAAAGTGTTTATGGAGGGTAGCTGAATGAGGTATCTCATTATACGGGAACACGGCAAATCGCAATTACTGACTGCATATTGTACAAAGGACATAAGTAAGTGATTAGGTATACATAATTTGAAGACTCAATTTACAGACATTAATGCCAGCAAAGAAAAGAAAAGGAGGCTTCTGTGGAAGCGCAAGGGCTGGATTTGAATCAGTTATGATAATCTCCAGCAGGCTCATCCTTTATCTCCCTCAGCTGTGGGCTTCATTACCTTGGCTCTGCAAAGGTGAGAAGTTCTGCCTTAAAGTGTGTTAATAAAAGTGTTATTCCTTTGAGTTTAAAAATATACTCATTAGCACTCACCACATGCCAGAAACTGTCAGAAGCATTTAATAAGCATTAACTCATTTAATCTGTTGTATAACCCTTTGAGCCATGTACAATTTTTATCAGAGACAATTCACAGACAAGGAAACTTCAGCCTAATATAACTTTTACCAGGGCCACAAAGTGCCAAGTTCTGGGGCCTCTTGAAGCTCCTGATTCCTGTTTTCTGTCCCACCAAAGTTTCTGTAAAAGTGTTTTTATAGAATATAAAGAGCTTTTAAAATGAACAGTATAATTATTACAAATTAATTTTTCAGTATCAGTGTTTGGTTCTCTTTAATTTTTCCAGCTAATAGGCTGTAGGGCCAAACATGAAAATAACCCTAGCTACTATGATTTAATATTTTGTGACAATATTGTTGTTATTACAAATAATGAAATGTTATGTGAAAAACAGAATTTATCTCTGCCCAGAAATAAAGGGCAGAGGGTAAGCAAGGGTCAGTCTGGAGAAGGTCTAAGCTGATTCACAACCCTTTAATAATATTATGCTCTCAAGCTCTCGACCAAGCCTGGGTTGGGGAATTGTTTGGTAGTTTCAAAAGCTTTCCACTTCCAAATTCCATTTGCACATAAACAAAAATTAAACGGTCAGGCAGAAAAAGTGGATGTGTTAACAGCTTGTCTCTGATTTCCCGGCCATCCTGTCTTGTGTTCAAAAGTCTTGGGAAATTAATGAAATAGATTTGTTGATATCTAAGATCCATAGGTCAGACAGGCATAAGTATAGGCTTAGAAGGGGTTGGGGGTGGAGGAGGAGATCACAGGAGCCTGCTCTGCCCAGGGAGCTGATGACAGTCCAGGATAGCTGGAGGAGAGGAAGTCATTTCCCTCAGTAACAGAGCAAGGGTAGCAAGTGGGAGAGCAGATTGTATCCCAACCATCACAAACAGGATAGAAACAAAATAAAGATCTGAAAGTGGGAAGGGGAATGGCAGGGAGGAAGGACCTCAAATGACAGCAAGAGTCAGAGAATGGAGAGGTGAGAGTGACCGGAATGTCTTAATACATGCATGGGATTGTCAGAGAATAAAAATATGAAATAGTGTTATTAATGATTTAATATAATCTGACAGCAGGATTTTATGCAATAGGTGAAATCAGATAAGCTACTAGGACTTTCAAGAATGTCAAGGTAAACTTTAAGATGGCAAAAGCATTCTATATTAACACATGCAAAGTGAGACTTTTAAGAGTAATCAATACCATAATTATAGGACTCTGACTTCTAATAATCCTCAAGACTTATTAAAATTCTGATTTAGGTATGGGTTTGTGTATCTATAATCCCAGGACCTGAGAGGTTGAGGCTGGAGGGCTGAGGGTTCTAGGCCAACCTGGACTTCATAGTGAGTTCCCAGCCAACCTGATCTATAGAATGAAACCCTTTCTCAAAACTAACAAATTAGCCAACAAGAGTTATAAACATTTTAATCAAATGTAATATACTGCTATGATTAAAAGGTATAATAGCACACTGGTTATAATAAGAAAAGAAAGATCCAGCTGTTAAGAGCATGGTACTTTATCAGTTGAAGTAGTACTGGAAACTGCTACAATATGTCAAGAGAGACAGTCTGGTGAGACTCAGCTAAGACTAGCTAGAAGCATCTTCAACATGAATTAGGGCAGGAGAGAAGGGAGTAGTTCTACTTGAAGTTTAAGAGGCATACATTTATAAGAAGTAAAAAGAACAGCTGAAATATGGCTTGTGAGGAAAGGTAARGAATGTATCACTTTGGTAGTGAAAATTTAAAAAAAAAACATAAAATAAGTTTTGATTGTAATGTAAGGCCTATGTTAGATTTGCCACAGAAATCAAAGCAGAGAGAAGACATATTTGGAATTTTCAAATCAAATGCAAGGGTTACAGATATGACTAAGTAGTTAAGATCACTTGCTGCTCTCCCAGAGCATTTGGGTTTTGTTTTCAGTACTCTCACATCTGTCCAGCTGCTCACATATACCTGTAGCTCCAATGGGGTTCTGACACCTCTGACTTTGATGGTCTCCTGCCCGAAATGTACAATATCCACCAAGGCAAACTCACATACCTAAAAATAAAAAGGAAATGTGTAAAAAATGCCTAAAAGTTAAAATAAAAATAAAAGTGAAATTCTAAAACAAATCCTATTAAAAAACAAATCTCTCACCTTTGGAGTCCCTTCCACCTTAACGGTTGAACTGGATCTCATTTTTGCTCTTTAATGGGCTGTAAATAGCCTTTGTTGATTAGATGCTAGCTAGTGCTACGCTGTACTCCACTAATTGGAACTGGATCGTGATGGTTCCAAATCTGAGAATGGTAAACTATCATCGTAAGAAGTTATAATTGGTATTAGGAGGAGGAAAGAATGTTCCTAAATTGTGAGCCAGGAAGAAACAATGTTCAGAAGCTAAAACCAATAGCATTTGAATGAGACAGTAGAACATTAAGGAAAAGAAGAGGAAGCAAAATGAATTTGAGTCTAGATTTCTTTTACTGATCGGCAAGCCTCACATACATTTGATAGTGAGTTAATACATAATGCTGTTGAGCCTCCACTCCCTGTTTCTTGAGATAAGCTAATTAGTAAGATGAAATGTACATCTATGTAAAGTGCCCACCCCAACATGAAGCAGAGTAAATACTCAATAAAAAAATGTATGAATAAAGACTAAGATAAAACTTGGGCACTCTGAGTGCATAATATTTGAGATTGTCTAGATTGATGACGTTTTTATAGATAAGACAAATACAGACCAAGGAAATGAGCAATGTCTATGGTCTGTTATTGGATGTGAAGGCTCACTCAGTGACAGAAGGCACACACCATCTGCAGAAGAAGCAAGTCTTTTCAAAAGCCCATGGATAGCTAGAGATGTGTTTCTGGCTTAGAAATTATTGTACAAAGAGGAAATCTGATGTGTTCTTCCAAGGTTTGTCATTTTCTTGATTGTGTAGAATGTTCCAGGGATGGTTTACCCCTGATCTCCTCTGATCACTGTAATGGCCCATTGAGGCAGCCATGGCTCCTCTCTCCTCCCATTTTACAGATTAGGGAAAGTTCAAAAGGGTGGAACAATGTCCTCAAGTTCTTACAAAAGGAAAGTATGATAGGAACTTTTTTAGTCTAAATCTGATTGCCTCSGGTCATGATTTTAACCAATATTGTATTAGAGGAAAAGAGAAGACAGTCCTAGGGAAATGTTTTATCAGGATTATTCATGCAAGTAAGTGTGGCGACTCAAAACAGCTGATGAAAACAGTTTCTTGCAGACAGGATGCTTGATTTCCATTTTATTACGGTGTAATGAAAACATCTCTGTAGTTCCCAGTTCATTATTGCCATCTGYCTCTTCCCCTACTCTATAAAGTGTGGATAATTATACTTCAGCAAGATGTTTAGAAACTTAATTAATATTACTACTTAAATATCTTTAGATCAACAATCCAATTTTGTTCATAATAAACATATCTAGATCTGTTCACTGCCTCTGCTCTTCTAAGAAGGGAATAATAGTTACATTAATATCACTCCTTCCTACTGATGGTCATGACAGAATATCTGCTTTTGTACTGATTGTACATAAACATCTGGGTAAGGTAGTTGTGCTTCTAATACACAAATCCTGTCTTCAAAGAGCTTCTTATTTAGGGAGCTGGGAAGTTTTATTGCATATTAAATAACAATTGAACACATTCAGATAAGGGCAGGCATCAATGAAATTCATGTTGTTTACATAAAACCAGCACAACATCTGCTTGGCTGAGGAAAGGCATGTTTTTATTTTCAGAATTACCACTTAACTGCCATTTTGTACAACACCATATTATGAAAGAGAAAAGATAACATTTAATTTAAGATTGTTTTACATTGCTGAMACCATTTAATATATTTGAACGGAAGTCCTCAGATGAGAAGTGAGACATTAACCATGGAAAGACATTTATTGCAAAGGAAGTAATATACTAGCCAATCAGATTTTATTTGGCAGTATGGTGTGAGAAGTTGAGAATGGCCTCTCTCTCGGTTAAGCATGCNCAGATAAGGGCAGGCATCAATGAAATTCATGTTGTTTACATAAAACCAGCACAACATCTGCTTGGCTGAGGAAAGGCATGTTTTTATTTTCAGAATTACCACTTAACTGCCATTTTGTACAACACCATATTATGAAAGAGAAAAGATAACATTTAATTTAAGATTGTTTTACATTGCTGAMACCATTTAATATATTTGAACGGAAGTCCTCAGATGAGAAGTGAGACATTAACCATGGAAAGACATTTATTGCAAAGGAAGTAATATACTAGCCAATCAGATTTTATTTGGCAGTATGGTGTGAGAAGTTGAGAATGGCCTCTCTCTCGGTTAAGCATGCGGATAAAGACATTAGCAGTAAGATAAATACTGTACAGAGCCAGGAGAAATTTTTAGTAAGTCTTGAGAGTGTAGAGTCTTAAATATTTGTTTTCCAAACTTTTAAAATAAATTCAGTGTTGATTAATTTTACTACAAATTAGTTAGTAAATTTTGCACTATAACTCTACTTTTGGAACTTATTTATGGTGGTAAATCCATAAAAAGAATTTGTTCAATTAAGCCAATTTTGCTATCTTCAAGACAAGAAAACAACCTAGATTATGCAYTTAATTCTGCAATCTTAAATGTGGCATATAGGCCTTATACTAAGACCTTCATTTATTACCATTGTCTTTTCACTAATTCAAAAAAAGTAGCATAATTTGAGGATCACGATCTCTTGTGCATTGCTGCCAAATTATATCTCTTAGTTGGCAACCACTGTACTTATAGTTTCCAACATAAAAAAATGTACTATTGATTAGATCATTGAATCAACTTTTCTGTTGAGAAAGAAAATGATACTTCAAGAATACAAAGGAAACTAACTTGTCAATGAACACACTCATGGTGGGACAATACCATTTCTGAAGAGAATGATGAACAGCCTCACCCTCACTCTACTATTTTGTGATCCTTTAGAAACAAGACTGCCTTTATTCATAGAAGGTTGGAATGTACTTATGTTTAAAGGGAGGAAGATGGGCACATTATCCTTATGATTTTGTAAAAGTTCTTACAAGGCATTTAGTATATTGTAGCATCATCATTCACTCGGTTCTCTGGATAGGAGGTGAATTTTAAGAAGGAAAGGGCTAAATATTATTCTTTTTATTTCAATAYTTTGCACACTTTAGACAGATTGTAAAAGATTAATAAATGCTTCTAATTAATGCTGATTTTATTAGACCTTTGGAAATTCTGTTTCTTTATCTTTACATAAACCACTTGACGATTACATTCTTCACATGAAATCATTGTTGTGTAGTAGTCATGGGCTTTTTTTTTAGTTTTAGAATATATGCTTCTTCAGTTCTGCATTATATATTTTAACATATTGTCTATACATATATATTCATTACTTGTCTTATTGTTGTTAGAAACCTGACAAAAGAAATAATGGAAGGAAGGGATTTGGCTCACAGTCTTAAGGGTACAATTTATCTTAACAGTAGGAGGCATGATTCTGGAACTCTATAAGAGTTCTCTGTATCTAAAGAGTTCTAACATTGGTCAAAAGCTCAAATTGTAGAAATTCTATTGAGAATYAAGCAATTTCTCAACTATAGAATGACATGGAGAAAGCATTCCCATTCCAAAAAGGAAGAATCAGGATACCAAAAGACTGAATAATTATAAGACTGAAAAGGACAAACACCAAATTCTTTAACATCGTGTTGGATTTATAAAGCTCTTGGTGGCACCATCAATACTCCAGTAGCCTTGTGTTTCATCTTTCCAGTGAAACCACATTGGTACAAATATCTTGACTGTTGGTCCACCTCTGCTCCATGCCTGCAGCTTTCAATGGTGGATATTTGTATCTATTCCAACTTAGGCATCACTTGTTCAACTTCATTCACTCAGTGATCCCTGTGAGACTCCTTGAAGGGTACCATTGTCCACATGGTATTTGTTTTGCAGGCATGAAAGATACAAACTTTATAGAGGCTCACCTGAGGTTCTAGAAAGCTACCGAGGCTACTCAACATTCATGCTTGCAAAATAAGTGCCACATAGGCAATGATACCAGTTTCTGCTACCAATGTACGATGTAGCTGGCCCTTCTCCTTTCACAACAAACAACTGTAGCAGACTCTTATGGCTGAACCCAAGAAACTACCTCCCTAAGTAGTTGTTTTGGGCAGGAGACCCCTGGGCAGAACTTTGACTTAAGCTTTCAAATAATGTGAGTGTTTACAAGATAAGCACTTGATTTCCAGTACATTTTCTGTGACTATAGTATAAAATATAAAATTAGGTCCTTATTGGTGTTATTGTCACTATCAAATAGAGCCATTTTTCTAGACCTGCTGTGGTGGTTATCCTCGGTTGTCAATTTCAATACATCTGAAGTTAACTAAAATCCAAGCAGCTGGGCACACCTCTAAGGGATTTTTATTGATTAAGTCACTCGAGGAGGAAAGACCCACCTTTAATCTACATCATGTGTGTGTGTGTGTGTGTGTGTGTGTGTGTGCGTGCGTGTGCGTGTGTGTGTGTGTGTATGTGTGTGTGTGTGTGTAAAAACATGTGGCTTATTGGACAATCCAATTGTGTTGGAATTTTGATGGGAATTGTATTGAATCTATAGTTTGCTTTTGATAAGATGACCATTTTCACTATGTCAGTCTTACTAATCCATGAGCAAGGGAGATCTTTCCATCTTCTGATATCTTCCTCAATTTCTTTCTTCAGATACTTGAACTTCTTGTCATACTGTTGCTTCAATTGCTTGGTTAGGGTTATACCAAGGTATTTTATCTTATTTGTGGCTATTGTGAAGGGTACTGTTTCCCTAACTTCTTTCTCAGCCCACTTATTGCTTGTGTAGAGGAGGGCTACTGATTCCTCTGAGTTAATTTTGTATCCAGCCACTTTGCTGAAGTTGCTTATCAGCCGTAGGAGTTCTCTGGTAGAATTTTTGGGTCACTTATGTGTACTGTCATATCATTCATGAACAGTGATACTTAGTCTTCTTTTCTAATTTGTATCCCCTTGATTTCATTAGTCATCCTTATGCTCTAGCTAAGTACTAAGTACTCTAAGTACTAGTACTCTAACTTCAAGTACTWTATYAGAGTGRACAACTTCATCTTGTCCCCTATCTTAGTGGAAATGCTCTATCTAAGCTTCTCTCCATTTAACATGATGTTGTCTATTGACTTGCTGTATACTGTCTTTATTGTGTTTAGATATACCTCTTCTATCCTCACTCTCTCCAAAACTTTTACTATGAAGCGGTGTTGTATTTTTGTCAAACACTTTTTTTTTCAGTTTCTAGTGAGATGATCATGTTTACATAGCCCCCAACTGAAAGCAACCCAGATCTCCATCAACGGTAGAATGRATACAGAAAATGTGATTCATTTACACGATGGGATAATATTCAGCTATTAAAAACAAGGACATCATGAATTTTTTCAAGCAAATGAATGGAACTAGAAAATATCATTTTGAGTGAGGTAACCCAGTAACCAAAAAGGCTACTCACTGATAAGTAGCTATTAGCCAAAAAGTTCAGAATAACATTGATACACSCCAGAGACCCAAAGAAGTTAAAGAAGAGGAAAGGCCCAAGTGAGGATACTTGAATCCCACTTAAAAGGGGGAACAAAATAATCATGGGAGGCAGAGGGAAGGAGGGACCTGGGTAGGTGGTGGGAAGGCTAAGCAAATAGAGGGAGAGAATCAGGCATGGGGAGAGACAGGAGAGAGTCCCAGAGGGCTAGGAGAATAAAGGGAAATACATAGATGCCKGGGGTCAGTGATGGGGCATTCTCTAAGAAGTCCCAGAGGCCTGGGATGATGGAGATTCCCAGGAGTCATTATGGGTGATCTTAGCAGAAATGTCTAACAGTTGGAATTTGGAACTTGAAGATACCACCTCTAGTATCCAGGCAGGACCCCCAGTGGAGGGATGGGGACACCAACCCATGTACAAAACTTTTGACCTCAAATTGGTCCTGTCTAAAACAAATGCAGGAAATAACATGGAGCAGAGACTGAAAGAATGGCTGGCCAGTGACTGGCTCATTTCGAGACCCGTACCCCGTCATGGTATTAATAATGATGCTGTGTTGTACTTGCAGACAGGAGCCTAGCATAGCAGCACTTTGAGAGGCTCTACTCAACAGATGACTGAGACAAATGCAGATACCCATAGGCAAACACTGGACAGAGGTCAGGGACCCCCATGGAAGAGTTACAGAAAATATTGAAGGCCCTCATGGAGATGACAACTCCTCGGGAAGACCATGAGTGTCAACTGACCTGAACCCCTTGGAGCTTCCAGAGACTGAGCCAGGAACCAAAGAGGAGCCTTGGCCCAGTGCAGCAATGCAGGGGTATACCAGAACAGGGAAGTGGGAAGGGGTGAATAGGGGAACAAGGGGAGGGAGAAAGACATATGGGACATCTGGGGGTGGGGAAACCAGAAAAAGGGAAATGAAATGTAAATAAAGAATATATCCAATAAAAAAAACTCTTTATAAAAAAAAAGGAGCCTTGGACTAGCCAATATATGACTAGTCAGAGGCTGCAACTTATATGCAGCAGAGGGTTACCATGACCAGTGTCATTGGGAAAGGAAGTGCCTAATTCTGAAAAGACTTGATGCACCAGGTTGGGGAAATCCCTGGGCAGGGGGCTGGGTGCTGCTCTCCCAGAGGTGAAGGGGATGGATGGAGGGAGGGAGGAACTCTGGTGAGGAGGTACTGGGAGCGGGGCAACATCTAGGATGTAATTAATCAGTTTTTAAAAGGAAAAAAAAGGCTTCATAAGGATAATAATAAAATAACAATATATGATAAAACAAAAACTTACCGAAAAATTGGAAAAATCGACCAATCAGAAGAAAAAGGGCCCAAGAGAATGTCCAAGAATCCCCAAATCAGTCATGTTCTGCTTTCTGTCATTCTTCTCTCACTGATTTTGCATTTAAAGAAATTGGTATGGTGAATGGACTTAGTCTTGCCTTTGCAGTGCCCTTCTTACTGTCCCAGTGAGGAACAAGAGGTTTCTCTAGTGGCACACATGTYCTGAAMAATTGATGGCTTCTTTGTCTGCAGCTGCCTTTGTGTGACTCTTTAAACTCACTCAGACCCTTTTTCTTTCTTTGCCAGAGTTCATATTTCCTTGTCTTTCTGTTCCTGCCACTATTCTGAGCTTTAGCTGTGTGGATGAGTTGTAACTGAATTATCTGGGCCAGTGCAAGACTGAAAAGCATCAGGGTAAAGCAGCTGGACACTGGTATATCCTGTCATGTCTCTAAGCTTATTCTGAATCTGTTCCAGTGGACAATCCAGATTAACCATCAAGCCATGTTTCGCTTAGCACATGGAAGGGAAATTATTATATTGTCTAAGAATAATTCCAAATTTAAGTGAACTGTTACATCTTCTCCATAATTTCAAAGTTAAGAAATACTGGAGAACTGTGTTCTTTAATTTCATCTGTGTTCTTTAAATTTAATAGCAAAACCAAGAGAAGATGAAATTGTCAGAAAGCAATCCTCATCCTCCAGGGAATTTGACAAATGTACTTCTCCTAATAGATCTATAGACCTTTCCCTTTGTTGCAGAATGTGTGACTTCTTTAGTTCTTATGAA
>BDUI01015882.1:24996-39631 GCA_002335545.1 Apodemus speciosus
CCAAACCCAAAACAAAACAGCTGAACTCAGTTCAGAGCAGAACAGCGATTATTAGAACCTTGCAGGATCTGGGGGAGGAGACAGACCAGAGAGGTTGCTCAACGGTGTGAGGTTCCAGCTAGACTAAAGAGGAAGATCTGGTGCTTTTAGTACAGTGAAGTGACTGCAGCAAATAAAATGTTTATTTCAAACAACCAGAAGAATTATAAACCGTAAAGAAATGAAAAATACTTACCCTGACTTAATCACTACACATCGTGTGCATGTGTCGAACTATCACAATGCACAGCATAAATCCGTACAACTAAAGAGCGAAAGAAAAMGTAAAAGARTGCTTTTCTTTTGTACCTCTTCACTTYTTTTCTTTACAGCCCACTGCAACCCAGCTGGGGTGTCTTCGGAAAAGGCTRCGGGTCATTGGAATTCTTCCTCACATTCTTTCTTTAGCCCTTAAATAGATCTAATCTTCGGCAACTCATATGACTTCAGATGTGCTCAGCTYATTCAGCRYGGTGGTGTGGCTGTAGAATATCTTTTGACAATTCCTACATCTCCAACTATGGCTTCTATGACATTCTACTTGGTTTTCTTTCTCTAGCCTATATTTCTCTGGTCTACATTTGGATGATATTCCCCTTGAGGGAATCAAAGAATATTAATCATTTTTTTTGATTTCTTTGCTGATTCATTCTATAAAGATTCAAGTGCCTATTGTACACCAGATACTGTTAGGTTCAGAGGTATAAAGGCACAACYGAAGCCTTTGTCTTCCTGGATCTTGACTGTGTTTTCTGTACAGTACTGGGCATTRGAGTTGGGTCTCACACTTGCTCACATGCTAGGCAGGGGCTTCACCACTCACTTTCTCTCCAGCCCTTTTTAGTTTTTATTGGAGACATGGCCTATCCAGGTAGGGTTTGAACTTGTGATGCTCCTGCTTCAGTCTCCTGAGTAGCTAGCTGKGTTCACAGCCMTGTGCCACCAGCTATGGCATATGGATCTTAATTTTTACCTGAGGTGTAGCCACCCTTCCCTCCAGAAAGCCACATCTTAATTTTGGAATCTATGAATACATTAAGCTACACCACAAAGAAGGGTTAATCAGCCCCTAGAAAGATTTAACATCAGCCCAAGTGAAATGSGGAGCAAAAACATCTTTTTCCACCATGTGGTATCAAATACTAGCACTGCACACAAATACAGTACACATTGAGGAAAAGCACCAAAGTATGGCGRGATTGGAGAGCTACGGTTAATCTGTTGTATAGAAACTTCTACCTGGAAAGGTCCAGGGGACATATTCTTTATACCTGTGAAAACAGAATTTGGGACAATTCCTTGAATGCCACATTGGTCATTTCCATGACTGTGTACCATGTTACTCATACTAGAATTCATACTTAACTCTGTATGGATTTTCTTTTTCCTGTCCACAGTGCTTCTGCCAAAACTACTATCTGTGGATTTGTAGAAGGCCTTAGCTGCTGTCATGATGTTTCACATAAACATCATTTCTGGCTAAGGAAGTCATCAGGGGGCCAGCTGATGGAATTCATCTGTCTTGTCTTAGGCCTGACCACGCCAAAGTATCTGTCTTAATCATGGTAGAATGACTTTGACTAGGGAGTTACGGTGCCAGGAAGGTAGCTCTACTTTGCAGAGCCGAAGGAATAACCTCAGGACGCTGAATATATTCCAAATCCAGTGTGTGATACTGTTTCTCCTGCAGACAAGGTTCTTGGGTCCAGTCACCAAGGGCTGAAATTAGCAGTTCCTTCTTTTATCGTGTTCTGGTGATCAACACACAAAGCTTTACTTCCTACCCTCAGGATGAAGCTCTCCTGGTCTAGAAGTCTTGATTCCAAAGGGAAGGGTGATCTCTCTGGGAGGATAGCTCATGGACCACAATGTTGAGTTGGTTCCTGAGAGGCTTTTCATGCCTCTGAATTCATACACAGGAATGAGTTAACTGTCCTGCATGATGTTACTATTGTGACCATTCCTACATGCTTTGGAATTGTAGATTAGGAGAGATATCAGAGGTAACATTTATGATTATCAGAGATAGCACCAGAGAACTGACATGTCCTCCATAACTTTAACAGTAAATTAAGTAAATCAGTATTACTACTTGTAGATTGATAGTCGTGTCAAATTTTTAGATTTGTAGTTCCCATCATATGTAATATTCCACCAGAAAGATAGGTTCATGGTGTGTATGGCATGCTCTCTGCTGGTTAGTTTCTGTCAATGTCACACAAGCTAGAGTCACCTGAGAAGAGGGAATCTCAGATGAAAGATTACCTCCATCAGATTGGCCTGTGGACATGTCTTCAGAGTGTTTTTATATTTTTTATTTTTATTTTATTAATGTTTGGTGTGGGCAGGCTTAATCTCCTGTGGGTAGGGCTATCTCTGGGCCAGTAGTCCTGGGTTGTATACAAAAGCAGGCTAATGGAGCAAGCAGTAAGCAGCACCCCATCCATGGCCTCTGATTTCTGCCTTGGCTTCCCTGTAACCTATAAGGCAAATGAACCCTTTCCTCTCCAAGTCGCTTTTGGTCAGAACGTTGTACTCTGCATTAAGGTGCTCTGAGAGCCTTCGCCTTTGCAGAGTACAGTGTTTGCAAGGCACATCAGTGCTGAGGATAAGCGGGATTATGCAAAGTGCCTCGCACCTAGAGGAGCCCCCACAGATGTTCCTTCCTCCTACACAGTGCCTTTCCTCACAGAATTGTCTCATACTCTGGTGAATCACTGCTATATGGGATTTTGAAGCCAGGAAGAAATAGGTCTCAATTTTCATTGCCATGACGACAGACTCAGCAAAGTGAAAAATTTCCTCCTGAAATGGTGAGCAACTGTTAACAAAGTAGCACCTTTTTAATTGGTGGCAAGTATGTGATCTCTTTCCTATTCCCCGCACCCCTCTGCTGTTTTCCCTAATCCTGTTTGTTTATTCTGAGAGAACAGGAGTGTTGGTTTATCCTTGCTGTGAAGATGGTAATTTGGCCTTTTATATATCTACCTTGCTTCCCTCAGAAGATTGTCCAAGGGAACTGGAATTTTATTACCTGAAATTGGACGGTGTCATCATCGGAATCTCTATGTTCTTCAGATCCCTTTAAGCCATGGCTATATTTTCCTCACAGAAAACAACCTCTGTGAGTTAGAGTGGCCATCGGGCCTTTCCTAGTCTAAATAGGACCATTTCCAAAGGAATTTCGTAAATGAAAATTCACAAATGTATGTGAAAAATATTATTTTGAAATGCCAGAAGTTGACTCAACTAACGTCTAGAGAAATATATAACACACCCTCATCGTTTTGTGGTCTTGATTACCAACGTGAGTTCCTAAAACTGAAACCTGTGGCTCTGAGAACAGCAAAAACAATTATTCATTGCCACTAAGAAATGCTGTCCTTTACTGAAGAGGGACGCTAAATCCTGTTTTTTTGTTTTAAAAAGATCAAGAAATCATTCTTGTATTACATCACTGTGTAGCCAGCCACTGTAAAATAACGTTTTTTACTTAAAAATTATTTTCAAAAGTTACTTTGAAATTCTGCATTCTCAAAAGTGGTTTGGTAGCGACAGTGAAGAAATTACATATTGACTCTTTCTTATTAGAAGGAACAAGAGGCACAGAAACATGTTGTCACTGATATTAAAAGTTCCTCCTTCATTTCAGACAGGAAGTCAGGCTGCTTGTGTGGGTTGGGAGTATGAAATGATAGAATATTTTTTCACTTTTGATGAGGTACTTAAAGCAGAATATAATCTTTTTTGCTTGGACTACTATTCAGAGAAATTTATTATATTTTCAAGCTTTTAAAATTAAATTTACATGTCCATGGAATGTTCACAATAAGGAGGTATTTTTTTTTTTTCTGTTGGAGGTGACCACCAGATTCTAGGATCATTATGAACATGGATTAATTAGATAATATATGCCTGGGGCTTGCATAGAAAAACTCGTAAAGGGCAGCTGAATAGAGAGATCCTCACCTGTTCAACCATCCTAATTATAGCAAAATTGTAGTTGATAAGGAGAAGCCATCTGCTAGATAATCTCGTCGTCCCTACCTTACGCCTCCCACAAAAATTCAGCCTAGATGGAAGGAAGATGAACATTTGAAAAATGGAAAATGGGCTGGAAAGATGGCTCAGTGGTTAAGAGAGCTGTCTGGCTGGGCAGTGGTGGCGCACACCTTTAATCCCAGCACTTCAGAGGCAGAGGCAAGTGGATTTCTGAGTTGGAGGCCAGCCTGGTCTTCAGAGTGAGTTCCAGGACAGCCAGGGCTATACAGAGAAACCCTGTCTCACCTCCCCCCCCCAAACCCCCTACAAAAAAAGAGCACTGACTGCTCTTCCAGAGGTCCTGAGTTCAATTCCAAGCAACCACATGATGGCTCACAACCATCTGTAATGTGATGTGATGCCCTCTTCTGGCATGCAGGTGTACATGCAGATAGAGCACTCATATACATAAAATAAATAAGGAAAAGGAAAATAGATGATGATTTTTAAAAACTATAGGTGATTATGTATCTATGATTTTGTAGTCCTTGCTCTGTGGTCTCTTCATTCAGGGTTTGTGGTAGTTTGAGTAAAAATGGCTCTCCTATAGGCCCATAGGGAATGGCATTATTAGGTGTGGCCTTGCTGGAGAAAGTGTGTCGCTGTGAGGGTGGGCTTTGAGGTTTCAGATGCTCGAGCTAGGGCTAGTGTGGCATGCAGTTCTCTGCCTGCAGATAAAGATGTTCTCAGCTCCTTCTCCAGTACCATGTCTGCCTGCATGTCACCATTGTTTCCTACCATTACCATAACAGACTAAATCTGTGAACTGTAAGCCGTCCCCAGTTAAAGGTGTTCCTTTGTAAGACATGCCATGATCATGGTGTCTCTTCACAGCAATGAAAATCCTGACCAAGCCAGGGTTCCTCTGCTCAGCAGCCTTCTTCTCATCTCAGCCTCCCCACTTCCCTCCGTCAGACTGGACAGCTCTCACCACATGCGGTATGTGGAGCATTATGAGACTGGATGTTGGCTTAGCCATTTAGATGCTCACCAGCCATTTCTTTTCCAACATCCATTTCTAAGATACAACAGTTTCAACTTGAACTCTCCAGCGGGAAAGAGGGGACCTCAGGTTCACCCTCTTGTCCTCTTCCTAGTTTCCTCCCTGGTCTGTTTTTAGAAAGTGTCCCCTTCTCATTAGAGTCACAACCCCTTTAAGTACTACCCTCTGACTCCTGTGAGGATGACTTAAAATGCATTTCATTTGTGTGACTCCACCCAGCAACTTGACATTTGCGAAGGACCGATTGGAACTTAACAGTACTACAAATAATAACAAAAGAACAACTCATCTTTTTTAAATAGCATGATGGGAAAAACGAATGGTTGCCTATTCCCCTTTGTACAAGAATTGTGAGTCCAGGAAACTCTTTCTAGACCTTCTGTTTGATCATGTCAAAGTATTGTGTTACAGGCCTGCTTGAGACCAGACCTGCCTTCTTCATAATACTTGTCTTTGTTTGTAGGATTTGATAGTGACTTTTTGACTAAACTGAAAATCTTAGAGGACAAAGATCATTGCTTTGATGTTGAGTGCATCACTGTGGCAGTTTGAATGAAAAATGTCCTTTACACGCTCAGGAGTTCAAGCACTTGGTCCCTTGTTGGTAGAGCTATTTGTGGGGAGGTTATGGAATCTTCCTGAGTGACGCCTTGCTGGGAGAAGTATGTCATAGGGAGTGGACCTTGAGAGCTTACAGACTCATCCCACTTCCAGCTCCATCTTCCTATTTCCTTTGTGCCCGGGAGATGTGATGGCTTAATTGGTGCTTTGGCTGTATGCCACCATACCTTCCTCTCCATTATGCAATCTCCGTCTGGAACCATAAACCAAACTAAGCTCTTCCTTCTATTGTAATGACAATTTTGGAGTTTTGGCTTCTTTAAGAAACACAGAAATGTTATAAGAATATGTTATCATTTTAATCATAGGTGTGGGATATGGGGCTGCTTCAGATTGTCCACAGCAGCTGACTATGGTTTTGCCTTGTGCTCTAGGGCTTGATTTTGCCAACTGCAGATAGTTTCTGAGACTTTGGTGATATTTTCAGAGGTTATATAAATGCTGGGGTCCCAAGAGGTATGGGAGATTGTTGGTGTTGTTGGTTGCTGTTGGTTGGCTGTTGGTTGCTGGTTACTGTTGGTTGTTGCTGGTCATTGTTGTTGGTTGTTGTTGAATGCTGTTTGTTAACTAGTCGTGTGCAAAGAAGAAACAACAGCAAGAATAAATTAAGATATCCTGATGTTGAAGATCGAGCTTGCCTCAAGGAACTTGATAACCCTAGTCAGCAGGAAGTCTAATAATAATGTCACCCCATTTCTGACCCTTGTGGTCTTTATTCAGAGATCTCTTTCCTTTCTTCTCTATCCTCTTTTCTTTCTTATCTAGTGTTAGGGGTTGAAATGGTGAAAGAAAAAGGGTAGAGAAAGGTGGAAGAAGGTAGCAAAAGACAAACTACATTCTATAAGTTGCTAATGGTTATAGTGTTTTATCACAGCAACAGAAAATATACCGATATAATAACTATAATGCGGACAGAGCATGGGAGTTGATGTCTCAACAAACACTGCTATACTATACATCATCAACATTGAGAATTTGTATATAATAATGTTGACGATATCTCTTATGCCATTTCTTCTCGTACTGAGAAGCAGGCAGAAATGTTTACTTTCTAAGGAGTATATGACAAAATGAATAGAGTTGTAAGTTTAAATGTCAAGTATCTTGGGAAGTAGAGAGTAGATCCATGTATCTCATGGGCACAGTGGTATCTTCCATCATTTGTACAGTTCATGTTCTCTTCCTGGGATCACCAAAGCTTCAATGATAGAACTAAGCGATACAGGACCTAGAATCCTTCCCATCAAGGGGTTAAACCATAGTTCAAAAAGTCATGGCGCCACATGGTGCTATATTGTAGCTATCCTGGAAACAGGATCAGGCAAGAGGCCTCCAGGAAATCTTGGCCATCTAGGTAGTCATATCTTCCTTCTCCTTCTTCTTCTTTCTCCTCCTCCTCCTTCTTCTTCCTTCTTAATTTATTGATTTATTCACTGTACATACTGATTGCAGTCCCCCTCCCCCTTCACTCCCAGTCCCACCCTTACAAATCCCTCCCCCCATTACTTCCTCCCCTTCTCTTCAGAGTCAGGGTACCCCCTTCCCTAGAAGACCTAGTCTCAACAGAACTGAGCAGATTCTTGCCCCACTGAGCCCCAACCAGGCAGTACTATTGGGGAAAGAGATCCAATCGCAGGCAACAGAGACAGAGAAAGCCCCCCCCCCCAACTGTTAGATGACCCACATGAAAACCAAGCTTCACATCTGCTACAAATGTGTAGGGGGAGTCTAGGTCCAGCCACTGCATACTCTTTGGTTGGTGGTTCAGTCTCTGTAGACAGAGACAACTAATCTCTGGTTCAGTGAGGTTAGTTGTCTCTGTAGGTCTTTTTGTGGTGCTCTCAACTCCTCCACTAGCTCACTTCTATCCCCCACTCTTCCAAAAGACTCCCTGAACTGATATTTGGCTGGGTCTCTGTATCTGTTTTCATCTGCTGCTGGATGAAGTCTCTCAGGAGACAGGTGTGTTAGGTTCCTGTCTGCGAACAGCAGAGTATCATTAATAGTGTCAGGGGTTAGATCTCTCCTATGGAATGGGTCTCAATTTGGGCCAGCCATTGGTTGGTCATTTCTTTAATCTCTGCTCTATATTTATGCCTGTGCATCTTGCAGGCAGAACAAATTTTGGGTGAAGGTTTTGTGGCTGTGGCTGATGTCCATCCACCTGAAGTCCCGCCTGGCTATCAGAGGTTGGCTACTTCAGCCTCCATATCCCCTGCTCGTAAGAATCTCAGTTAGGGTCACCCCTGTCATGGTTTGAATAAGCTTGACCCAGGGAGTGGCACTATTTGGAGGTGTGGTCTTGTTAGAGTAGGTGTATCACTGTGGGCATGGGCTTTAAGACCCTTATCTAGCTGCCTGGAAGCCAATCTTCTCCTAGCAGCCTTCAGATGAAGATGTAGATCTCTGAGCTTCTCCTCACCATGCCTGCCTGGATGCTGCCATGCTCCTGCCTTGATGATAATGGACTGAACCTCTGAATCTGTAAGCCAGCCCCAATTCAATGTTATTCTTGAGTTCTTTATATGTTTTGTATATTAGTCTTCTGTTGAATGTAGGGTTGGTGAAGATCTTTTCCCACTCTGTAGGTTGCCATTCTATTCTATTGACAGTGTCCTTAGCTGTTTCAATTTCACGAAGTCTCATTTATTAACTGTTGATCTTAGTGACTGATTTATCGGTGTTCTGTTCAGGAACTTGTCCCCTGGGCCAAGGTGTTCAAAGTAGTTTCTCACTTTCTCTTCTATTAGATTTAGTGTGTCTGGCTTTATGTTGAGGTTTTTGATCCAGATGAACTTCAGTTTTGTGCACGGTGATAGATATGGTCTATTTGCTTTCTTCTACATGCAGGCATTCAGTTAGACAAGCACCATTTGTTGAAGATGCTTTCCTTTTTTCATTTTATGGTTGTGGTTTCTTTGTCAAATATCAAGTGTCCATAGGTTGTGAGTCTATTTCACTGATCAACCTGTCTGTTTTTTACACCAATACCATGTAGTTTTTTTATTACTATTGCTCTGTAGTATAGCTTGAAATAAAGTATGGTGATACCTCCACAAGTTCTTTTATTTTACAGGATTGTTTTATCTAACCTGGTTTTTAAATTTTTCCATATGAAGTTGAGAATTGCTCTTTCAAGGGTTGTAAAGAATTTTGTTGAAATTTTGATGGAAATTTCAACGAATCTGTAGATTGTTTTTGGTAAGATGGCCATTTTTACTATGTTAATCCTACCAATCCATGAGGATGGGAGAGCTTTCCATTTTCTGATATCTTCAATTTCTTTCTTCAGAGACTTGAAATTCTTGTCATACATATCTTTCATTTGCTTGGTTAGAGTCACACCAAAATATATTATTTGTGGCTATTGTGAGGGGTGTTGTTGTCCTAGTTTCTTTCTCAGCCAGTTTATCATTTGTATCAAAGAGGGCTACTGATTCTTTTAAGTTAATTTTATATCCAGCCACTTTGTTGAAGGTATTTATCAACTGCAGTTCTCTGGTGGAATCTTGAGGGGGGATAGTCAACTTCCAACCTCACAGTGTAATTGTGCATTTTGCATGGTGATGTTTTTGCTTACACTTTTTACCACCAAAGGGATTTTCTGTATTTTTCGGTTGACCAAGGACTGTCCAAGATCTGTGAAAATCCAGGGATGAATCAGCACAGGTAAGGACTGACTGTGAGGAAGAGGTATTTTTAAGAGTGGTAGTGTCTTGAAGTCTATTGAAGATATATGTGGAGGCTTTTCTCAGTGTGTTCTATGGAGATATTTGATTCTCAGTACTAAAGAGATTGAGGCAGTTACATCTTCAAAATAAGATCCAGTGAAAAGTTTGAGGTGGAAATAGCAAGTCTACAAAATGGATACTTTATCCTCATGGTGGCTGATAATGATAATAACATCAGCTATCAGTACTTGCTTTCCAGGATGATTACCTGCCTGGCTCTATAATGGACATTTTCACACGCATTAATGCACTGAATCCTAATAACATCCTGTGAGATAGGAATTATATTCCATTTTTGTAAATGTGGTAGTTGAGGCATAGAGAGGTAAATTGACTTCCCAAAAGGCATTATACTATATAACCAAGTTGACATGGGAACAAACCGGTTATAACTTAGAAGTTCAGACACCAAAGCTCTGTCTTGTATACACTTTATGTGATTCTAATAATTACAATTATGTAGAAAGATACATTATTGAAATGTTCCAAGATCTCTAGGACAAAAAGAGAACTGTTCTTAGAATTCTGATATGTGATTTAAAATAGCCAACACTACAAAAAATGATAAAAGCTTTTAGCTGAGTCACTTTGAGAACCATATACACGAAAGCATAGAATCTAGGTAAATGAAAATTTCTTTGCCTAGATTCTTCTGAAGATATAGCCTGAGCCAAGGCTTAGGTATAATTGCTTTGAGAGGAGTTTCTAGGAGAATGGACGCAATTGATGGAACAGTTAACAGAGGAAAAGCCAATTAAAGATACATTTTTTGGTGGTTGATTATTGATTATGCCAGAAGCTTCTGAGGAACTTGGTGAGGCATGACCAAGAAATGCTGCTTGGGGGATTCGAGGAAAGGATTATCTGTTGACATTTGTCCCATTCAGGAGTCGTGTCATACATATGGACATCTGTGAGTTATACATGTGAGTGCCAGTTTCTGTCAGTTTCTCAGGAGCCATAAATGTGCTCCTGAGGCTCCAGGACAAGGCTGTGCACTCACAGCCCCACATGCTAAGAAGATGAGGTGGAGGACAGTTGAGCTCAAGAATTTAAGGTTTCCAGGAACAACACCAGGCGACCTCATGACCACAGTACCATTTTTTGAGAGGTTTGTTGAAGAATGGCTGTGGGTTTACCTGTCATGCAGACTTAGATTTCTTCTCACGTGCTTCCATGTTTAACATGTATTGTTCATTCTGCTACAATCTTCAATAGCTGTCTTAGTCACTTTTCTATTCTTGCACCAAAACATCAGTGACCAAGGTGACTTACTCAAGAAAACATTTATTTGGGCTTAGAGTCAAAGGATGAGAGTCCATGATGGTGGAGCAAAGGCATGGTGGAAGCAATAGCTGAGAGCTTACATCATGATACACAAGTAGTTGGAAGAACTAGTGGAAGAAAAAGGCACACTGGGGATAGCAGGCATCTTTCGAAACCTCAAATCATACCCCAGTGGCACATCTCCTCCAATTAGGCCACACCTTCTGATCCTCCCCAAAGAGGGGACCAGGTACTTAAACATGTGAGCCTGTGGGGCCTGTTCTCATTTGAGCTACCACAGTAGGCAAAGAAATGCCTTCAACGCCTGAACAAAGAAGATACACCTGAGCGGAAAGAGCTTCTTCACTGGGCCATGGCAAGCAAGATGTTTCCAGCTTACAGCTGTAGGAAGTTGGATTACGCTTGCAGAAGGCAGTCCCAAGATCTGCAGCGAGCACAGGAGACTTCTTGTACCCTAGCATACTCCTTTAAGAGCATGATGCTAATGTGTGGACTTCAATGATAATTATTACTATATGCATATGATTTTCTTTTCTAAAAATTTTAGTAAGGCCTTGGACCTATGTATTGTAATTATAATATCTCTTAGTCCATCTAATCTTTTCCTCATTGTGTTACCATAGAAACAGAGCATAGCTGACTGTTTTTAATTTAGGTTCCAATTGTTATAGGCTATTTTTGATTTTACTATTAAGATCATATAAAGCCAAATATTATTTTAGTTTTCATTCTCACTAAATATAAAATTCAGGCTAATTTTTAAGAGGTTGGTGCTTTATTTCACTGTGTCAAGGAAGAGAAGGTCATTAGCTGTTATAGCTAAGATAGGCTAAATTTTGAACAAACTTTTAGTATTAAAAGTAGAAATTATCAGCTGCAAGCCATCACATTAGTAATTCAGAGGTATTGGACAGAAGAAAGAATTGGCTGCCCTAGACCTGGAGTTACGATGTGGGTGCTGGGAATTGATCCTGAATCCTCTGGAAGATCAGCCAGTACTTAAATCCAACTCAGTCACCTCCCCAGCCCTAAATCTGTTTCCTTTATCCAGAACCACGGGTTGCATTAGTTGATTTTCTGATTACTATAACCAAGTCCCGCATACAAGAACGTTATGGTACATGACTTAAGAGTATGAGGTCCATCGTGGCAGGGAAAACGTGGACGGATGAACGTGAAATAACTAGTCACACTATCCGCAGTCAGAAAGCAAGAGAGAGGCAAATGCTCTTCTAGCTTCTTCTCCTTTTTATTCTGGCTGGGACTCCACCTCATGGGTGGTGCCACTTATAAACAGGCAGGTCTTTCCTCTTCATTAAAGATGGCGACAACCCTACAGATAGGCGCAGACATGTGGCTTGAATGTAGAACAGTGCCCTGATGTTGGTGTGCTTAAGATGGCCCTCCCGGTTCTAGCGTTCAGGAACAGGACTTTTAGAATGTGATCAGATCACGTGGGTTCTGACCAATGAGTGCAAGAACCCATTGATGGACTCATAATAGACTGGACTGCTGGAAGCCGATGGAACTCCAGAAGGTGGGGCTTGATGAGAGGGAGTGGGGTTTCAGGGGCGTTGGTGTCTTCACCTCTCGTCTTCATCTCTCTGCTTCCTGGCTGCCACTGGGGAAGCAGTGTCACACGGTCCTGAGCTGGTAAGGTTCTGGCTTGCTTCAGGTCCAAAGCAACAGGCGCAATCGACCTTGACCGGAAGCTTCTTGAAATGGTGAGCCAGAATCTTGTCTCGGTTAGCTTGTTTATGCGCATGTTTTTTTGTCACTGGAGACAACTCAAAAAGTTTTGTCAGTTATCCTTTCCAGATTTTAGTATGATACTGAGTATTGTTTTCATATTCTTTAGTTTGTAGACTGTAACCCATGCCTGTCAGTCTCCGTCTCCTATAAAATAGGAGAGGAGAGGACAAATACCAGAAAAAAGCAGGCAACACTCGCTGTGTGCGATACCGCAAGGGATGGGAGAGCGACAGGTGCTACAATCTTGCTGTGACTGATTATGAGGCTGCGGCTCTTTCCACCCTGCAGCTTTAAGGGCCACCATCCTCCAAAGCGCTCTCTGAGAAAGGATGTGAATTCAGACCTGGCCACTGGCCCGGAGTCTAGGGAGTCACGCGTGCTATCTTCTTTCTTTAAGCAAGGCGGTGCCAGTGAACTCGATCGCCCAATCCATACGTCATTCTCTCAGCCAGGGTTCTCGGTGGACCATTTACCAGCTGATTGTCAGTTTTCTCTTCTCTTCTCCACGTGACGAATTATATCAATTCACTTCGATATTAAGCCAGCGTGGAACTACTGCACCACTCCAACTGGTGTGATGTATTATCCTTGCACACCAGCATAGCTAGATGTAGTTGGCTAATACTAATTTGCATTTCTCTGTCTCTTATTTTTCTATTACCTTTCTTAATATTTGACATTCAATCCAATATTAACATCCAAAAATGAAAAGTGATTTTTCCCCTTTTCTGTTTTTTTTTTATAGTTTTAAAAATATATTTTTGTTCCCAAAAGATTTGGTAAAAATCGTTAATAGTCTAGATTTGCACTTTCGTTTCTAGAAAAAAATTAAAACTCTTACTTCAGTTAATTTAGTTATAGGTGAGTAACAAGATTTTCTGTTTATTTTTATGCAAGTATTGTTAAGTTATATGTTCTAGGGTTTTGTCTATTTCTTCCAAATTTATTGTCAAAAATGTGCATTTAAATTTTTAAATGCAGGTGGCATTTGTAATAATATTTCTAATACTACTTGACATGTCTTATTTTTAAGTATTGATTAAATTTGGTTAATAAAATTTGGTTAATTTAACAAGTACCAGCGTTTTGGCTGGGTCTGTCTGTCTGTTTAACAGTTAAATTATTTTCCTCTTTTTTATACTTCTGTCTACCTTCTTTATCATATTTATTTGTTAGATATTTATTTCTACTAATGTAAGCATTTAACATTTTAAGTTTTTCCTAAAGAATACACTTTAGCTATCATTCATGGGATTTTATATAAAGTATTTGAATTTATCTAACTACATTTCAGTTGTCTTTGATTTCACAGTTTTAAATGTTTCATCTTCCCTGACATCCAAGGGTGTGTATATTTGCTGAGACCTCCCTTGATATTATCGTGGGCAGAGAATGTAACTTGAATGATTTCACTCCAGCGACACCTCTTAGGGCTTGCTTCCTTCATTCATCCACCTACTAAAAGTACGTATCCAGGGACGCAGTGAGAGGGCTCAGTGGTTAAGAGCTTGCTATTCTCACAGGGAACCTGGGGTCAGTTCCCAGGATCCACATGACAGCTCATAACTGTAACTCTTGTCCCAGGGAATCCAAGGCTGTCTTATGGTCTCTGTAGGCATCAGACATGCATCTGGTGTACAYGCATACTCACAGGCAAAACCAAATCAAACCAACCAACTAATCAACCAACCAAACAACATGCAAAAACCTAACTAAATCAAAACTCCATGCATACATATAAAATAAAAAAAAACCTTTAAAAATGTTTTCAGTATCTACTGGTGTGTCATAGATCATTAAAGGCACTGAGAATTGAGCAGTGAGTAAACCAATAAGATTTCCTGTTCTTGTGTGTTAAATTAGATGAAACAGATACTAAATAAGATTGCATTTTTTTTTAAATTAAAGAATATGTTAGTGATGGGGTACTAAAACCACAACAGGGAAAGAGATTTTAAAATRCCTTTTAAACTTTTAATCTTCAATATAACAGTCAGTTAAGGCAGACTACAGATTATATACCAACAAAACCCTTAAGATTCATAATAATGTCTTTCCAAAGATCCCATTCCTAATTCTCAAGACTGGTGAGCATGCTTCCTTTTATGGCAAAAGGGAATTGAGGCTTGCAGGCAGGTGATAGTCAGAGGACCTGGAAATG
>BDUI01015887.1:7045-17853 GCA_002335545.1 Apodemus speciosus
TTACTAGCAGACATCACATCCAGACAAACAGAACAAATTTTGGAATAACATGGCCCTAGTTTTCCACCAGTCAAAGGGCTAAGGGTATGGCTAGACAGAATCCAAGGCCTGTGCCTGAGATTCTCCCCATCTTGTTGTAATCTGCTGCACACATATTTCCACTAACGTATCTTATGAATGCCTTGATTTATGAGTGTCTTTGTTCTGTCACCATAGAAATGTTCGGTCACCCCTCCACATTGAAATAATGGAGCTTGAGGTAACCTGACAAAGGGGGAAAGGCTAATTAAATACCATTAAGTAGAATTATTTGCCCTAAGTGCAGGGTCACCTTTACATACGTTATAAAACCTGTCATTAAATTCTGAGATGCACAAAGGCAAAGGCTTGTGAGGAGCCAAGAGCAAGAGAAATGGAGAGTGAGTCAAAAACCATGAAAAGCTGAAACTAAAATGGTTCGAGGGGGTGTTGTGATGCATCTGAGGTGTATTCCCAGGAGAGCTGCAGACAAAATTTGCAGGAGCACAGTCACCTCATTGAGGGTTCATGACAAGATACAACCAGCTATTGACTCTCTTTGTCTAAGAACCATCTCCAGATCAAAATGACATCATGAGTCCTTGACACAGTAGCCTGTGCTCTGCAGAAATCCTCCCTATTTAAGCCAAATAAGTGATTTTAGAGATTGACAGTAAAGAATCAAGAGACAAATCAGTCAAGAAGAACATGAAGGAAGGGACACATGCATAAGGCCAACCTTTAATGGGTTTCTAAGAATGCAATAASGATGGAATGGGATGAGCATCCAAACAGACAGACTGGCAAGACCACAGTGGAGAATCTGGTCTATTTCACATTTTCRGGGGTGGGGAGAGATGTCAGGACATTTATGTGGCTCTCCTTAAAATKTTTTAATTAATTGACATCAGATCACAAAGCAAATGAACTCCAGATTGATGCAAGAGTTTAATGCAAAACAAAATCACAAAAGATACATCGTGTGTGAAAGAATCTGCAAGAATGTGTTCCAGGCACGTGGGGTGGCCTTGCTCTTGCTTATGAGGAGCCAGCACAGTGAGTCTGTCACCAGGGAGGTCCAGATGACCTACATTCGGCTTCATGTGGCTTCTCCAATTGTCACTTTGAACATCTTATCGGTTGTATAGAGAGGATTCCCACAATGGTTTGAACATGTCCTTGCAAAGGTCTTGTTTGGGAAACATAATCTTTCAAGTCCAAGACCGGAAGGTATAGTCAGAGGGCTCTCACCTGATGCCAAGGAGGCTATAAGTACTACAAGTCCAATAAACTTTCATTTTTTAAAATTAATTTTTAATCTATTCTTCAACACTTTCTTATATGTATATAGTGTCTCTTGATTACACTCACCTTCTATTCCCCTTTCCTGTGCCCCCTCATACTCACTCGGGGGGGACCCATCCCTTTACTCCTATTAAACCACCCAGTCTTGGTGGTTTGGTATAGCAATGTCGCATAGACTAAGACACCTATGCTCTTTTATTTTGCAACRGGATGCTGAAGCCACCTAGCTAGTCCTGCCTATCTTCAAAAATGGAGGCCATAAGATCCCAAATTGCCATTCAAACTAAGTACTTTGGGGCTGGGCTCAGCAGGTAAATGTTCTAGCCAGGCAAGGCTGACAACCAGAGTTCAATTCCCAGAACTCACGTAAAAGGAGCTCTTATGGTTAAAGAACGTGAGAAGAGGCGTTACACACACTTCACACAGCTGACCCTTGCCCCCTGTAGCTATCACAGTTCCATTCCCCTCCCCCACACCCGCCATGTCTTCCTTCCTCTGATGCCACCACTTCATTCCTCCAGGCTGTTACCCTTCCCACTGATACTTAGCTGACCTTTAAGGTCAGTATCCATTTCCCAGGATGCTGGTTGAAGCAGACAACAGAAACTTTTTATGTTGGCATGTGGGAGGGAGACATCAAGACCAAAGCATCATCARGGCCGGGCACCCTCAGAGCTCGAAGGAAGGGTCTGTTCCATGGAGCTGYTAGCTTCTCGTGGTTCCTCACTCCTTGTTTGGTGGGTACCCATCTCCACCCCTCCCCTTCTCCTCCTCATCCCCGCATCTTTTTTTTTTCAGCTTCCCTCTGTCTGATGTATCCAAATTTTCCCTCTTTTATAAGGTCACCAGTCAACCGGATTACAACTCACCCTGACCGCTTCATTTTTAACTTCATTACCTTGTTAAAGACCTTATCTCCAAATGAGATCATATTCTTTGTTACTGGGGGTTAAGGCTGCAATATATCTTTCTGGGGGACTCCAACCCCCAAACAAGGTCGAGTTTAGGTTTTTCAGACTATRGTTGGTTCACCCCTACAGTGAAGTTTTCCCACATGGGAGTTGTTTCCCACACATCCAGAGTCAGGAGCAATGGTGATATATTTTATAGAGAAGGGMTTGMCAGTTGCTTTTGGAAGCTGCTCAGATGCCCCTTAGAACTCACCGTGCCCTCACCAGGTCCTCTTTGGTTGTTTGAAGCTGACTTGCTTTTCCAGAAGCTTCCAGGCTACCTCCCATAGTTCACTTTACATAATCTCAGAATCTGCAAGTCGTTCTGAGAAACTCAAATCTACAGAATCATTTAATTATGAAATGGGGGCTGTGTGTGTGGGGGGGGGGCGATAGAAAACCTGCAGCGCCTGGAGCCTGAAAGCGCAGGTGCTGTGCCAGGTAGGAAGAAGGGCTTCCATCATCTCGGCCCAGCCTCCTATATTGCTCAACTTCCTTTCCCATGTCCTGGAGCTGTGGCTTTGACTTTAGTAGGCCTGAAGAAAGTATAAAATGTTTGTAAAATGGGGTAAACATAGGATATGCAAGGCACCCCCTCAAAAAATTCGGGGCTCCTGTGAACTCTGCTGGCAGAAGATGTGCAGGTGTCAGCCAGGGGCCCAGAGTCAGGGTGGAAGGGGAGGCATGGGGACTATATCATGGCAGAAGCTAGGAAAGTGCACGTCAGATGTGAATCAAAGCAGAGCGGATGTGAGTGATGTCTGGGAGAAGCAAGATCAGATGACTCCAATGTCTCCTGCTTCTGGGCTCTCAGCTTTTGTGAAATCTTCCACAGCTGCTCTTCTACAGCCATTATCTGGGCCTCCTCACCCTCTGTGGAAAGGGCCACCCTTTCTCTCTCTCTGTGGAAAGGACCCAGATCCCTTCCTCTCTAGTTGACTATCAGTGACTAGAAAACGACACCTCATACTTGTATRGTGTCTTTCACTTATGCAAGTAGATAAAGTGATCTATTTTACAAGGGGATCTTTATGGATGGAAGATGGACTGGGGATTGAGGAAAAGAAGCCACACTTGAGATCATCCAAACCATAATTTAGATTAGGAGGTAGAGCACTGGCTTAGCATGCGCAAAGTCCAGGGTCCATCCCCAGCACCACACACACACACACACACACACACACACACACACACACACACAGCTGGAAGACAAGTTCTGTGGGCAAGGTGTCTTCAACACAGAAAAGCTGTGAGGCCCTAGGAGCAGCTTCTGTGCAAGTCATTCTATGTACTTCCTCATACTTAGTCACTTATGCCCTTTTGGTAGCCAGTGACTGGAAAGAAGTCGCCTAAACATCTCTCAAGTGTCAGTAATGGCATTACATTCTAAGAAATATACAACTAGATGATTTTGTCATTGTGAGAGCATCACAGGTCACACATGAGCATGGACACCCAGAAGCACATGCACATGCCCCCACACCCACTCATACTCTAAGTATGGCTGAGACACCATTGGGTGTTATGATTTCATAGGACCCCTTTGCACATACTGTGCATCATTAATCCAAACCTTGCTGTTGGGCTCAAAAGTTTGGTATAGAAAGGTCCTCTGGGGGACACTGGAGACAAGGCTAAAGTGTGGAGCTACAAAAAGAAGCAAGGTTCAAACTCTTCAGGGACTAGAAAGAAATGGAGATTTACCATTCCAACAGCTACATAGCCACAATCAAGGCATCTCTGAGACTYATAGGAAAAATGTGGTCCCAAGACAGACATGTCCAATGTACCTGGRAAAAAATTGGTTGAATTTACTTTCATTATATAAAACTGTATGYGTGACCAAAACTCAGTCTATTTTTCCATCCTTTCTTCTCTTGGACAGAGGGGCCATCTTGTCCTCTGTATGCTTTGGGCTCCCAAGCCCAGGGCCAGGGTCAGTGTTCAGAATCTTTAATGGGATAATAAGGGTTCAGAAAGAGAGAGGAGCATGGTGGTATCTGGTTCATTTCACATCTTTACCATGAAATGCTCGAAGCAGGCCACTTTATAAAGAAGAGAGATTCTAGTCTAAGGTTAAATGACTATACAAAGTAATGACCTGTTTGCTGCCAGAATTTCAAGGTAGCTCAGTCAGGCTATGATATGTTGAGAGTTAATGATCATATGTCTGTCTGTCTAGTTTTTCTCCTCTTATAGGGCTATCTGGATCCAATCATGGTGTTCACCCTGGTGACCCTATCTAACTTTAATTACCTCCCAAAGGGCTTATCTATAAATATCATATTTCCCACTCTGTGGGAACCTTTTTGAAGACTTAAATTTCTGTTCACAAGATCCTGCAGAGCATGCTCAAATGTTCCATAAGCCACAATCCCTGCTTGGGCATTTTTCCCTCGGTTCTGGACACTTCCTCACAGCTCCTGTCACATTCATGGCTCCCACCGCCATCAGGCAAGCCATCATGCTTTTAGCTACTGTGGGTGGCCTGGACCTGGGGCTCTGGGGCTCTGCCTCTTCCTTGTCTCTCCACTGGGGTGGTAGGAATGGATCCTCTACTAATCTTGGGTTTACATCACTGCTGTTTCCTGGGGAGACACCGTCTCTGTGTGGTGCAAAAGCCTCTTTAAAGGTCAAATGCTTGTGCTTCCTGGTCAGTTGCTGATAGATAAAGGAAGAGCCAAACTTCTAGTACACAGCTTCCAGAGACTCTTTGGTCTGCCTGTCCCCACTCAAGTGCTGCCCCCGACCGAGGGATGAGGGCCCCTAGCTCAAGTAAGCCTTTTCTTGGAAGGAAGGGTTGGAAAATTGGGCTCTGTGATTTGTTGGACACGTGTTTACATGGAGGGCCTTGCAGTCCTACAGATTTCATGACTCCAAGACGTTCACCGGCTTCCAAGTTTTATATATTTGAATGTTTAAAAAATAAATTTGGCTGAGAGATGAAAGAGCTGGGAATCATTTCCATGTCCTCATTTGTGTTGCTTCAGATACGGCTACTGACATTTTATAAATAACTTTAACCTTTCTTCACCTTCTATATGTCAAGTTCTTTGTTTTTTAAAGACATTGTAGATAAGAATGAGGTTGTGGTTGGAGTCTTTTCTCGATGGGGGGACTGTGTGTCTCGAGGATGCACATAGGAAACCTTCATGCAGCAATACTTTCCAAAGCTCATGGGGCAGAGCAGCACACGCATTAGTTAGTGGTTACAGAATGCGGTATTGTCAGAACTCCTTTAGCGGGAACCCTCCCTGTGTTGCATCTTCCCTTTCCAATTCTGTTCAGTCTTCCTGTGACCTATATATACACCCAATACTAGCTCCCTAGGCTTCCCACCCAATGCAGTCTCTTTATCTTCTCCCTCCAGATCTAGGCTCCTCCCTCCGTTCTTTTGTGACCTGTGGAAACACATTAGGGACTTTTAAATTTATTGTTTTCAAATAATGAATCCCTCCAAAAAATACCTAGCAAAACTGAAAGGCTTCCATGGGCATCAATCTATTCTCTACAGCATCCACAATTTTACAAATGACCATGGAACTCAGTCTGAGAGACCATGCTGTAACCTGGAGCTTTATCCCTGGGCCTTAAGTGAATTCCTTTGTCTTTGTAGTATGAACTCACTATGTAAATCTCTCTTAGAAAAGTCCCAAATTCAACTGTTTGATTTCACTTCATTCCTAACTTAATCGMACTGTGGTTGAGAACACTGTAGAATTTCAATCCTTTTWCCATGTATTGAAGTTTGTTTTGTGCCTTACCAGGATAGATCCTGCATAGTGTTCTGTGTACTCTTGCTAACACTGTGCACTCTGCCACAAATGGGCCCAGGGCTCCAAAGGTGCATGATGCTAAGGTTGCCTACATTTTTGTCAATCTCTTGTCTTTTTGTTCTATTATTCTTGAGAGTAGGTTACTGAGGTCTTCAGTTATCACTAATTTTTTTTTTAATCAAACTGTGCCTTTCTACTTTTGCTTTGTTTTATATGTGTATGGAGTTTTGTCGTTCGGTGCATGGCTCATAATTCCCAAACCTCAAGATAGATGAATGCTTTCATCATATTGAAGTGGTCCTATTCATCTCTAGAAATAGCTTTACACTGCAAGCTTATGTGCTCTGGTGTTACTACAGGCACTGTCTGATAGTTGTTTCTTGCCTGTTTAGTATTTTGATATATATTCATATATATATATCACTTATGTATATGTGATATATATTTGCAAGAGCAATAAGTGCTTTTAATAGTTGAGCCATCTCTCTAGTCTCCATTCCTTTATTTTTAGCAATATCTTTTAAACCTTATTTCCTTACAAATTTCTTCGAGGCTCATAATATATGTCTTATAAGAATATAAGAGTCAAGCTACATACTCATTAAGTGTTACTTCATCAAATGTTATATAGGAAAAAGTAAACATGTATTTATCAACTTTGTTATATGTCAGTGTCACTCACAACTTCTGGATCTCTTCATTTTTTTNCCATCAGGCAAGCCATCATGCTTTTAGCTACTGTGGGTGGCCTGGACCTGGGGCTCTGGGGCTCTGCCTCTTCCTTGTCTCTCCACTGGGGTGGTAGGAATGGATCCTCTACTAATCTTGGGTTTACATCACTGCTGTTTCCTGGGGAGACACCGTCTCTGTGTGGTGCAAAAGCCTCTTTAAAGGTCAAATGCTTGTGCTTCCTGGTCAGTTGCTGATAGATAAAGGAAGAGCCAAACTTCTAGTACACAGCTTCCAGAGACTCTTTGGTCTGCCTGTCCCCACTCAAGTGCTGCCCCCGACCGAGGGATGAGGGCCCCTAGCTCAAGTAAGCCTTTTCTTGGAAGGAAGGGTTGGAAAATTGGGCTCTGTGATTTGTTGGACACGTGTTTACATGGAGGGCCTTGCAGTCCTACAGATTTCATGACTCCAAGACGTTCACCGGCTTCCAAGTTTTATATATTTGAATGTTTAAAAAATAAATTTGGCTGAGAGATGAAAGAGCTGGGAATCATTTCCATGTCCTCATTTGTGTTGCTTCAGATACGGCTACTGACATTTTATAAATAACTTTAACCTTTCTTCACCTTCTATATGTCAAGTTCTTTGTTTTTTAAAGACATTGTAGATAAGAATGAGGTTGTGGTTGGAGTCTTTTCTCGATGGGGGGACTGTGTGTCTCGAGGATGCACATAGGAAACCTTCATGCAGCAATACTTTCCAAAGCTCATGGGGCAGAGCAGCACACGCATTAGTTAGTGGTTACAGAATGCGGTATTGTCAGAACTCCTTTAGCGGGAACCCTCCCTGTGTTGCATCTTCCCTTTCCAATTCTGTTCAGTCTTCCTGTGACCTATATATACACCCAATACTAGCTCCCTAGGCTTCCCACCCAATGCAGTCTCTTTATCTTCTCCCTCCAGATCTAGGCTCCTCCCTCCGTTCTTTTGTGACCTGTGGAAACACATTAGGGACTTTTAAATTTATTGTTTTCAAATAATGAATCCCTCCAAAAAATACCTAGCAAAACTGAAAGGCTTCCATGGGCATCAATCTATTCTCTACAGCATCCACAATTTTACAAATGACCATGGAACTCAGTCTGAGAGACCATGCTGTAACCTGGAGCTTTATCCCTGGGCCTTAAGTGAATTCCTTTGTCTTTGTAGTATGAACTCACTATGTAAATCTCTCTTAGAAAAGTCCCAAATTCAACTGTTTGATTTCACTTCATTCCTAACTTAATCGAACTGTGGTTGAGAACACTGTAGAATTTCAATCCTTTTACCATGTATTGAAGTTTGTTTTGTGCCTTACCAGGATAGATCCTGCATAGTGTTCTGTGTGCTCTTGCTAACACTGTGCACTCTGCCACAAATGGGCCCAGGGCTCCAAAGCTGCATGATGCTAAGGTTGCCTACATTTTTGTCAATCTCTTGTCTTTTTGTTCTATTATTCTTGAGAGTAGGTTACTGAGGTCTTCAGTTATCACTAATTTTTTTTTTAATCAAACTGTGCCTTTCTACTTTTGCTTTGTTTTATATGTGTATGGAGTTTTGTCGTTCGGTGCATGGCTCATAATTCCCAAACCTCAAGATAGATGAATGCTTTCATCATATTGAAGTGGTCCTATTCATCTCTAGAAATAGCTTTACACTGCAAGCTTATGTGCTCTGGTGTTACTACAGGCACTGTCTGATAGTTGTTTCTTGCCTGTTTAGTATTTTGATATATATTCATATATATATATCACTTATGTATATGTGATATATATTTGCAAGAGCAATAAGTGCTTTTAATAGTTGAGCCATCTCTCTAGTCTCCATTCCTTTATTTTTAGCAATATCTTTTAAACCTTATTTCCTTACAAATTTCTTCGAGGCTCATAATATATGTCTTATAAGAATATAAGAGTCAAGCTACATACTCATTAAGTGTTACTTCATCAAATGTTATATAGGAAAAAGTAAACATGTATTTATCAACTTTGTTATATGTCAGTGTCACTCACAACTTCTGGATCTCTTCATTTTTTTTGCATTATTTTTAGTTAGTTATTTTTTTCAACTCCATTTAGTCTCTTCCTCCAATGAGATAAGGTAAGGAGGTAAGGGGCTACTTTTTTTAAGGTTTGTTCCTGATATTTTCAAAAGTCCTGGCTCTTTAGAAATTTCTTGTCCACTCCATGGCCATCTCACTGTCTTTGGTGTTATCTCTCCAGAATCAGAGTTGCTTTTGTTATTGAGTTCATCCCTGGCTTAGTCTTCTTTGGAGCCATCTTTCTCGGTAACTTTGGCTAACATGCAGATGCAATCCACTATTTTAGCTCTCTGGGATAAGAGTTTCTTGGTGCATTCATTTTCTGTTCACCTTTTCTCCTTATTCTGCCAACCACACACACTGTACCTATAGTCTATATCTATATCTATGTCTATTTCTACATCTATGTCTACGTCTACATCTATGTCTGTCTATCTATCTATCTATCTATCTATCTATCTATCTATCTATCTATTTATCTATCATCTATCTATCTCAAAGTTTCCCTTTGGAAACTCAATGAACCTGCTATTCCTGCTCATGGCAGCTTCAGTCTCTAAACCTGGCTGGCCGACCCTTCATGGACACTCATGCTTCTTTTCATGGCTAGCTAGTATAGAATGCCTTTTCTGTGGGTACACCAAAACTTCCCTTCTTACTAACTATACAAATTTCTACAAATTTCTAAATAGTAGCCTCTATTGATCATGTATGATAGACCTATAAAGTGTGTTTGATTGATTTTTGGTGGTTCAGCATTCACCTACTCTGTTTTCTTGTGGGCAACTCAGGCCAAAGTGTGTTGCAGGGCGATTGAATAATGAGTGCAGCTTAAAGGGTAGACATGTACTTAAAAATAGATGCCAGGACTCGGGAAACAAGTCACTCAACAGATGGATTCTAATGCAATCAAAAAGCTTCTGTATAGAAAAAACAATAGGAACAACAAGAACAAGGAAAAGTTCAACAAACAAAACAATAAAAACCATAAAGAAGCAGCCTATAGAATGGGAAAAATTTTTGCTAGCTATGCATCTGACAAAAGGTTAATATGTAGAATATATAAATAACTAAAAATACTGAGCATGAAATCAAACAATTCAATCAATAAATGGGCTAATTAAATGAGCAGAGTTCTCAAAAGATGATACACAAGTGGCTAATACACACAAAACGTTCAACCACATTAGCATTCAGATAAATGTAAATCAAAGCTACATCAAGGTTCTAACTCACCTCAGTCAAACTGATGGTCATTAAGAAAATGACAGCTAATATTGATGAAAATGTAGACCACGTGGACCCTTTCACACTGCAGCTGATTATGTAAACTAGTGCAGGCACTGTGCAAATTACTATAGAGATATCATGACTTGAAGGAGAAATGTCCTTCTTAGGCTCAGGGATCTGAATAGTTGATCCCCAGTTTTTGGAGCTGTTTTGGATTTGTACAGCCTTGCTGCTGGATATATGTCACTGGGGGTTGTGGGGAGRGGAGGCTTTCAAACTACATAGCCTTACCCTAGTTCTGGCTCATCTCTGTGCTTCATGCTTGCARGAGAAGATGTAAGCTCTCAGCTGTCTGCTCCTGCTATCATGTCGGCCACGTACTGAACATTCCCACCAGGACAGTCTCTTATCTCCCTGGAACTACAGGCCAAAATAAACTCTTTCTTTCCTAAGTTGCTTTTGGTGATGGAGCTTCATCAAAGCAACAGAAGAGTAATGAATACAGATGGTTTCTTTTAAAAAATTAACAATGAATCTACCATATGGCCTAATTATGTTATCCCAAGATTACTTACTCAGAYGACGCTAGTCAACCTGTCACAGAGATACTAGCACATCATTGCTTATTACAGCATTGTTCACAATAGAACAGCAAAGCCAACGTAGGTGTCTATCAACAGAGGGATAAGTAAAGAAAATGTAGTGTATACASACAATGGTTTGTGGTCATAAAGAATAAAGTTAAATCATTTATAGGAAAGTGGATAATAATCGTATGAAG
>BDUI01015889.1:0-15883 GCA_002335545.1 Apodemus speciosus
CCTCTGTAGGCTGTTTCTCATTAAGGATGGTTGAGCTACCATGTGGTTGCTGGGATTTGAACTCATGAAGTGGTCGGGCCTCTTAACTGTTGAGCCATCTCACCAGCCTCACATTAAGATTCTTAAACAGCCCCAGGTGGTGTTGGGGCATGCCTTTAATCACAGCAGTCAGGGAGGCAGAGGCAGATGTAGGGAGGGGGTTCTCTCAAGTTGAGGCTGGCCAGATCTACAGAGCAAATTCCAGGACTACAGAAACCCCTTTTCAAAAGAAAAACTACAAATACACATTATATACTAACGTATATCTTTCAATATCCATCTAGCACAAAAATGCACTGTATCCTACTATTGCTTTACGCAGGGCACTCACTCTGGCATTAAAAAAAAATGATCAAATGACACGTTGCAATTCAGGCAAGAGCACAACTTTATTTTCACCTCTAAAAGTAAACCACAATTGACAACAACAAAGGAGACTGTGCAGTTCAACTTTTTATTTTAATAAAACCAGAATATGCACAGCACATGCAGTGCTAGCATCTAAACTAATACAATAAGCAACTACTAAAGCTACAGTGACTTGAGGGTCAATCTTTACATTCAGCAAGTTTAAACCCATTCTTAATTTTGAAACATAACTGAAAAATATTGCTTGCTGATAAAACTTGCTCAAATGCTATTGCTGAATGTACAAGTCACTGAATATGCCAATACAACAAAGATAACCACATGTTTGAGGATTGCAATGTGCCAGACATTCACTGAAAAAAAATACAACTAAACAAAACTCACACAACAAACATCTGAGAATCTGGACACTTTGTATCAGTGTTTTGAAGTGTTTCGTTAATATCTTAAGACAAGTGTATCAAAACCTTGGCATGATTTAGTTTCAAGTCGCCAATTTTGTTTTTACTAACATCAGAAAGTTATGGCTTCACCGCCAATGCCGGGTCTGCTTAATTTGACTTAAGAGTTTATTATGACTTAACATTAAAAGCTCACACTACCCCGAAATATATAATTTCACGCATACGGTGACATTCAACATTCAAGTGCCAGTGTTTTTGTACTGTCTTTTGGTCAAGTTTCTTTAAACTTTCAAAGAATCACTTTTAGGCTTACAAAAATAAATATTTGTCAAAATGTTCAATAAATATTACATAAAACTAGCAGCAAAAAGTATCTAGAAATCTGTCGTGTGCAAAGTTTTCTTCCCAACTATCATTCCCATGGTCCCAAATAAATTTTAGAATCTAGTCCCATCCCTTTCCTAGACAAGCTGCGTTCAACAATCTCCAAGAGACAAAATAAGATTGGAAGTTTAAGGACACGCACACAAGACATATATATAAAATTCTCTGAATGTGCAATAAAAGAAGTACTTTGTAAAAAGTTATGGGCAAAATGTACAAGGGCCTAAACCTAGACTAATTGAAATAGCACCATAACAAATGACCTCAATACTGTCAAGTGCACCTACTTAATAAAAGTTTTAGAACAAGGCACAATACACTTGAAAATCTATTGCACTTTAGGAAATTTTTGCCGTCTTCCTATGCCACTGTAAAAAGATTGAACAATTTGATCACTGCATTCTGGTCACAAAATTAGGCCAGAATTCCCAGTGGCACAGGCATTTTAGTGGTGGACAATGCTCATCTTTGGCCAGATTTAGCATAAACAGACTATAAATACAATGGAAACCTATGCAACTAAAACTGACTAAACTGCACTGTAGAGCAGAATTGACACCTTGTGCAGTTATGTACATATTTCCAACCTGTGTGATCTCATATTTCAGTTTGTTACTCTTCTGGAGCCATTTGTTTTAAAGGCTATAGTAAGCCAGTTTAACATCTCAACGCAGCTTGAACAGAGTAATGTGAATCGGCATTTAAAATAAAGCCTGCTGCATAATTCTTCCTGTTCATCCCCATCTTGACCAAAAAACATCAACACTAGCATGCGTTATTAGACCAAAAATCATCCAGAGCCCTAAGTGAGGGCTGGTCATTGCTGTGGTCAGCCATTCTACCATTTCAATTTCTTTTATGGCAGGCATTTAAAAAGTCTAAGTAGATGAATTCTCCTAAACCTATTTCAAGTTATCAGACCTTTAAACTTTCCCTGTAATAACATGCCCACATTTGGCTTGCTCATAGTTAACGATCTGCCTAAACATTGAAAGAGGAATTGCTGTATTTACTTGCATTAACTTTGAGAACAGTGCTTTGAATGTATGCATGTATCCATACATCACCTCATCATGACTGGAATGGCTTGTTTAAAGACTATTATCAGGTTCTAAATACCTATCCAGGATAGAGTGAGCAAATCAGAACTTTAACGTAATACAGTTTGCCACATTAGAAACTAATCCATTAATATGCTTCAAGACGTTTGTTGTTTGTTTTCCCCCAATCTGCAAGTATCCAAAGCCTTAAGACAGGCTACCACTTGAGTTTTTCCTTATATTATTTATGGATGAATCGATGATTCCTGTTAAGTTGTATCACACCTGTGTGCCAAGGTTTGATTTTAGCCCAAGTTCAGTAAATTTATTTTGTCAAAAACAATTGGAATCTTGAGCATTACTGAGCCAACAGGACATCAAAATAAAAAGTTGTCTAAAGTTAAAGGCACAGTACATTAACAAACAAATGATCCTCAGTCACAAAATTATAAATGCAGTTTGGGATAGGGGTAGGCGGGAGGGGAGTTAATCCAAACTACAGCAATGAAGTCTTCAAACCACCTTCAGAACAGGGCTGCTGATTATTCCTTTCATCTTTACTTGTGACCTTGAGCTCCCTTAAAAAAAAAAATTTCAGTGGAGAATCACAGCTGGTAATGTACTGCGAGTTCTTGAAGCTACACAAGGTATAGTCTGGCTAAGTTACATGTGGTTTCCATATTAGCTTGTTTGGCAGGGTGACCTACTACAAAAGCAGGCTCAGTTACCCCACCAGTCAACCCCCTGGGAGTTATAATTTCCTCCATATCCATCACTGTTGTAAAAGCCTCCGTAGCCACCTAGTGAGAGAGAGAGAGAAAAAAAGAGATTAAGTCATCCATTGTTAGCAACAATCTATCTTTTCCTTTAGAAGTTCTGACAAGCTATAGTGTTGCACTTCCCCAGATGGTCTTATGTTTAGGACAACAAGGTTGAAAACAAACGGCCCCACCTCCACCAAATCCTCTGCTGCTGCCATGGCCGCCTCCACCACTGCGACTGCTGCTTGCACGGCTGCTGCTGAAGCCGGAACTGCCGGCGCCACTGCTCTGCCGGTAGTCCCTGGCGCCGAACCCTCCGCTGAATCGACTGCTGCAAGGGGGTGGGGGGAGAAGCCATGTCCGTGTAAGCATAAGCAATACTGAGAAATAAGTTCTCATGCCCCCAAACTATGCCTCGAGTCTTATACCTTACCTCTTAGAGCGTCCGCGACTGCTACCCTTGTAGTGGTGTTCAAAAGCCATGTTCTCTAACCAAGATGGCACTTCTTGTTTTGCTTCAACAAGAAGATCCAGTAAATCCTTAGTGATATTCATATTCCTTTCATTGAAGAATGAGGTGGCAAGACCTAAAACAGTTCACAAAAAAAAACCCACACATAAACAAAAAGTACTCCAGAAAAGGCTATCGCCTATTTAACTAATAAATTCTGACCATATTGTATCAAAATAGGAATCATAATATTTAAGATACTATAAATTGTAGCCAGTGTGCATGGCTGTGAAAACAGCTTTAATCCAGTACTCTGGAGGCAGAGATAACCAGAGTCTATTGAGGTCAAGGCCAACCTGGTCATAAGCAAAAAGCTATAAAGTTCTTTCCTGTGCTATCACAATAAAACAATCAGGATATCCGGTAACTAAACACTTACCAAGGTTTCCTACACGCCCTGTACGGCCAATGCGATGCACATATTCTTCAATATCACTAGGCAGGTCAAAATTAATAACATGCTTCACATTTGAAATATCCAGTCCTCTTGCTGCTACCTGAAATATAACTTTTGTTACTCAAGTATTTGGACAAAATCAACTCTGAGTAAAAAAATATGCATAGTATTATACATACTGCCGTAGCCACTAGAATTGGGCTTTTTCCTGAGCGGAACTGGTGAAGGGCCTCTTCCCTATCTCTCTGAGAACGGTCTCCATGGATACTGGTACAAGCATATCCTTCATGGTATAAGAAATCCTCCAGAGAATCTGCCCCCTTTTTGGTCTCCACAAACACTAGAGTCAGGGAATCCTTGCCTGAATTTGAAAATAAGGTTTATCACTATTAGCAAACAGTACTTTGTAAGTATGTATATAGACAATTAAGATGGACATATGACAATGTTTTAATTATGCAGTCAATGATGGTGATTCAAACAATTCTCATTACATAGTCATAGAGCTAATGACTATTCTCATTACATAAATACTCATTACGTAGTCACATCAGAGAGCTAGTTTTACCTGTTGCATTTAGGAGGTCAAGCAGAAATGACCTTTTGTCTATCTCTTCCACCCAAACCACTTTTTGTGTGATGTTCTCTGAAGTAGACCCAACTCTTCCTACAGCCAGAAATATGTACTCATCTAAGAAATCACGGGCCAGCATCTGAAGAAGAAAGCCATTCTTTAATTTTGCAGTTTTGTTACTTGCGTTAAGTGTAGATGTTAAAAGGAATACAACATGAAGTTAGTTCTTTCTCATCATGTGTGTTCCAGGGACTCAATTCAGGTGGCAGGCAATTTTACTCACTGGACCATTTTGCCAGTCCAACCCCTTCCCTACTATTTCTGGTCAAGGGTGGTAGGCACACCCCTTTAAGCATAGCAGGAGGGTCAGAGAACAGCCTGATCGGCATAACCCTGAAAATATCTACTGAGATCATCTTTAAGTAAGTGAAAACTACATAATAGTACCTGTATTTCCTTAGGAAAAGTAGCACTAAACATCATAGTGTGGCGGACACCTTTTGGAGGCATAGTGTCTTGTTCAACTATTCTACGTATCTGAGGTTCAAACCCCATATCTAACATCCGGTCAGCTTCATCTAACACCAGGTATCTGCAATGACAAAACATTTAGTTAAGATTGAGAAGAAAGCAAGGCAATTTATAGTTTTATCTGCTAATTAATTTAAATGATATGATCAATGAATGTAGTTAACACTGTTTAATACAGTTACATAGGAGAAAAAACAACAACAAAGGACTCTCGCTAAGATAAAATCATCAAGATCAGAGGCGACTAGCTCGCTTGTTAGATTGTTTTCAAGTTTTGTGTGTATCTGCACAGGACAATATGCAAGAGTACCCCACCATTCTGATGGTTGGGGGGATAGAATGAGTCATGCTGCCGGCAGCAAGCACCTCACCACTACACCACCCCAGCCCCGCGCCCCCCCCTCATCCCCCGCGTGCTCTTTGTCCTTGGATCTAGTTACTATCCTAAACTTTCAACATTGATTGGAACTATCATAAATTAATTTTGGTAACCCACTTTTCTCTCAGTATTTACATATGACAAGCTAACAAGCACGTACTTGCAGAAGTCTAACCCAATCTTCCCTCTCTCCATCATGTCCACTAGACGTCCTGGAGTTGCTACCAACAAGTGGCATCCACGTTCTAAGTCTCGAATCTGCTGACCAATTTCAGCACCGCCATAAACCACGCAAGGACGGACTCTTGATCGGTATGAGAACTAAAAACAAAGAATCTCCATCATATTCAATGTCAAGATTCTTTACATGGCATAAAATATTAGAATCAATGGGCAAGCTATGAATCACTGAAATGCATGCTTACTTTTCTGGCTTCCTCATAGATCTGCACTGCCAATTCTCTCGTTGGTGCCAGTACCAAGGAGATTGGATACTGTTTACGACGCCCATATCTTCCATTTTCCTAAGAAATAGGAATTTGTTAATTAATCTGCATGTTAAATTATGACTTAAGTTAATGTATAAAAATTCATTTCCCTTTGTAATTTATATACTACACCATAAAACTTCATTGGACTAGTCTTAACATCACTTGAACTCTCTCAATAGCTTCCTAAAATCTTCACAATACCTCCTTTATAAAGAAACACTGTAGTAGGCATACGGCTCAGTGACAGAGCACTTGCTTAACACACAATGCACCCCAGGCCTCATTCCCAACACCAAGAAAAATCACCTTCATGGCCCTCAGAGCCTCTCCTGGACCATCAGCATAAATCTGACTCAAGATGGGCAAGAGAAATGCTGCAGTCTTTCCAGAGCCTGTTAAGAGAAATATGTTCATCAGTAGATCACAATAAAACCCTCCTTATTACTCACTCCTGAGAATCAACACTGATCACTATCGAGTACTTTTACTTTATGACAAAACTTCCCCGAAATTCCAAATAACCTCTTTAGCCGAGTAAAACAAGAGTCAGCAAATTTACAAACTAATATTTTTAAATAAGGATTAAAATACAGCCATTGTTTATGTATCATCTATGGCTTCTACAAACACTAGAATTCAGTATTGCCAAATGTTCATTGTACACACACCCATAGATATCTAGTCTGTTTCTTTACTGGAAAAAAAAATACCATTTAATCAATGAGCTTACCTGTCTGAGCACAAGCCATCAAGTCTCTCTTCTCTTTGATAATAGGAATGGCATGCTTCTGCACTGGAGTTGGGCGAGTGTAACGAGTAAGCTCAATGTTCCCCATAATAATCTCTCCCATCTCGACATCACTGAACTGTCAAATTCAAAGGCATGGAGTAAGTAGAAATGTTACCCAAAGCTGTTTTATATTAATTTGTGAATGGCAAAAGCAAAATTTTAACATCTAATTACTAAGTTGGGCTTTTACAGTGGACCTATTTCCTATTTCAAAAAGCAAATTACTTATAATGCAACCAACATCTCCCTTTCCAAGCTCTAATGTGTGGTTCTATTTCTCTGTAATTCCATAAAGCAAGTACTTACACTCTCAATGTGTGGAGGACAGTTGTTGCCAGTTGCTTCAACTGGAATGTCATCATATTTCTCAAAATTAATCCCAGTATTGCCTCCAGAAAAGAGTTCCCTGAAATAAATAGTTTGGTAAATTCACATGCAATACCAACAAGAAAGATTTCATCACAAAGAGCATACTTCAAAAACTTACTGTTCCAAGCGTTCACTTGGTGGGAGTGGCTTTGACCAGTCATCTTCATCTGATTTGTCACACCAGCGACTATTTCCACCTCTTTCAAATTTGCCAAAGCCACTTCTATCTCCACGGCCACCAATGCCATCATAGTCTCCCCGTCCACGATCATCAAACCTAAGTATCACACAAGGACTAAATCAGAATCTTAACCCTCATCAGATCACTCCAGAAAACTACCTCAGAGGAACTGATCAACTACAAGATGTGAACAGTTCAAACTACTGTATTATATCATCTAAAAATCAATATCTAATTCCTAAAGTCATATAGCCCAGTTTTGTTACATTCTATCAAAACCTATCAAAATTAAAGCTTAAAAAAAATTTAAATGGGCATGTAGCCAAGGCCTTCAAAGCTTGTCAAAATATATTTAGCAGTAAGGAGTTAAAAAAAAAAGCACCCCCAAACATCAATTGTTCATATTATAGACATTTGAGGAAAAATTCATGTGACAGCTTTTTAAGTTAAAAAAAAAAATCCTTACCTGAATAAAGATGTTTGTTTTAGGTCTGTTTGCCAAAAATCTGGAGACGGGAGACTAACCATAGCTATTAGGCACATGAGGTCAGTTTGCCACAATTACAGAAATTACTTCTTAAACAGATATTAAAACTAGAAAGAAAAACTGACTTCATATTTGCACTCTTCCTTTTGATTTTTAAAGAGGTGCTGGCTGTTCTAGAACTCAGATCACCTGCCTGTCCCCCATGTGCTGGCAGAGCGGAGCAGCACCGTGCTTTCTTCGGATTCCTAGGAAACAGGTTCAAGCTTACAGCTAAGAAAATGTAGCGAGTTAGGTAGAGACAATGCCTGCCGTCCACTTTATCCCGGTAAGAGAGAAATGTTTCAAGTACTATTGAATATATGTAAAATGGTTTTTTTACCTTCCCCGGGATCCACTTCCACGCTCACCAAAGAAGCTAGACTTCCCTCTTGAATCACCCCTTGATCCAAAACTGCTGTATGCATCCTTATCTTTACTAGAACTCCACCCTGAACTGTCTTTGTCATAGAATCCTAAAAGTAAAAAAACAAACAAAATAAAATTCTATTAACACACGGTCTTAATCTTTCTGAATTTTAAGCCTACAGGCTCCTTTATCCATCTGGTATCAAATGCCAATGTAAATATTGTAAAGGGGGCAGCAAAAGATAACTAAGACATACCTTAAGTCTCCAGTTCTCTCCACTAGAAAATACTGATATAGCATATCATGAAATCTGACAGGCTATATGAATATTCAGAATGAACATCTAAGGTCAACAACTTTGCCTTTAGCAAGATGACTATGGTACTGTCTTCTATCATAACTACTTTCTGCCATTCACTTTATAGACGTGAATGAATTTACAAGGAAACAGTCAATTAGCATCTCAGATTATTTGGTTTAGTGTTTTTCAGTTCCAATAGCAAAACTTCAATCATAGTCCAAATGGTATCATTTTAGTGGTTTATTTACAAGCTTAACAATATCAAAAATATTCAAAACTCTCTCCCCTATATGCTCCCAATACAAAGTCAAATATAAATATTTAACTAGGGATCACCAATGACAGTTACATTTAAGACAATTATGGTTGAAGTAGCTTCATCTTAGTCATAGACATCTTAGTCATAGACATTTATAAGCTACTTTCCTTTTGCCTTTTCTCTACCATTTATTACCCACCCAGCCATGTGTTTTCCCTAGCAATCAAGAACTTAATTGCTTCACCAGATCTTTCTTCTAGTTGTAAAATTTAAGATCCTGCCTCTAATTTCTTTTGACAAAGGATTCTTGTGAATCACTACTGATTCACCAGAATGTGCCTGATTAACTTATCCTGTCCATCTTCTTGCCATGTTAAGAAAAACAACTATTCTCATGTAGTTTTTGTACTACACATCCATGGTACCAACCTATTTTCTCAAATTAAAAGCAAGATGTAATTAATAAGAGGCTAATAATTCATACAAAAACCATGACACTGAAGGCAACTCCCAAACCTCCCATGGTGTGACATCAGTTAAGTTTTTCAAAGTTCCTAGATTCCAGTACTCTCAATCATGGTAGAAATGTATAGGCTTCCCAAACTGTCTTGCCTCCCTCCCCTAGGCTTTGACTTATTTCTCGATGAATCAAGAATTAGATTTACCAAGCTGGTAGCTAGGACTCACCTTTAGTAGCTTCTCTGTTCCTTAAATGAGGAGGGATATAGCGCCCTTCTAAAAGAACACAAAATTAGTAAAAAATGCCAAATACCTTCACAGTAAAGCTTTTCATCAAACTCCCTATTAAAAAAATCAAATACTCCTAACAACTTTAAGCCTAGTAGTTCGGCTGGATGTGGTGGTACTTGCCCTTAATCCCAGCAGAGGCAGCTGAGTCTGAGTGTGAAGCTAGCTTTGTCAGCCAGTATCTGGACAGCCAGCTAACTGGCTACTTAGTGGTTATTTATCCCAATTTTTTTGGTTTTTTGTTTTCCAAGATAGGGTTTCTCTGTGTATGTAGCCCTGGCTGTCCTGGAACTCTGTAGACCAGGCTGGCCTCAAACTCAGAAATCCGCCTGCCTCTGACTCCCAAGTGCGCCACCACCAACTGGCTATCCTAATTCTCTTTGCACTTCTGAATTAAATATTTGAAAGATGTTAGGATGATGGGTTAAAAAGATTCTCAGACTGGCAAAAAAAAAAAAAAGAAAAAACCCATGAAATTTAAAGAAAGTACCAAGCTAAACTTGAGGCTCTGCTTTAAAACGCCTATGTAAGTAAAACATTGTTTATTGGGTGGGAATAAACCTAAACTGAAACAGAGAAAAATAAACTACAGAAACCTTCCTCAATACTTAGCCTAACTCAAAGTACTTTCCTCAAGAAAAATTGTGTGTATGTGTGTATGTATTATCTCACAGGGCATGCCTCTATACATACAATGTCCTAAACCAACTAAAAATATCCTTCAGCAGTGATAGATGAACAAAGGCTTTGACTAATATGCCATTCAAGGACCTATATATGTATATGCCCAGCACTTCTAACTTCTAGCCAGTGAAAGTGCATTCTAGAAGTGTTCATTAAATTCTTAACATTCAAGGAAATATTAAGATATCTAGTTCTGATATTCAATATATCCATAAAATGTTTTACTTACTGCTTGCTGTACTTCCTCCAGTCTGATTATCTGAAGAGTTCAGGTCTAGGCCAGCAAACTAGAAGGAAATCAGATAGATTGTTTTTAGTTTCAATGTTGAATCAAATGAAAGAAAATACTTGTTTCCTGGTCCCACATTCAAATAGTTGCCTCTCGGAGCCCACACAGCTATTAATAAAATTTAGAATATGGCCAAGAATGCACTATAGAGTTCTAACACAAAGTCGTGCCACTATAAATACCACAAAAAAGTAAGTTACAAAATCAGAAACTGGATCCAAATTCAATTCCATCTTTCAAAATATTTGTTCTGAGCCAGGCGGTGGTGGCGCACGCCTTTGATCCCAACACTTGGGAGGCAGAGACAGATGGATTTCTGAATTCGAGGCCAGCCTGGTCTACAGAGTGAGTTCCAGGTCAGCCTGGACTACACAGAGAAACCCTGTCTCGAAAAACCAAAAATAAATAAATAAATAAATAAATTTGTTGTGTAAACATTTTCCGTAGTAAAAAGCTCCTTATTTGAGAAACTAAAACTCAGTTATGTTGAATCTCAGAATTTTAGCCAGGCATGGTGGTAAGCAACATAATTCCAGTATTCAAGTGCACCTAACTCAACAACTCCAGTTCCAGATCCACCGCTTTCTTCTCACCTCCAAAGACATTATAATACATACGTTATATAAAAACTTTTTTTTAAGCTTGAGGTCAGGGCAGCCAAATAAAATTGTTTTAAGACACTAACAAGGTGCCAAGAGCATAGTTTAGTCGGTACAGTGCTAGCACCCATTGAAGGATGAAGCCCTGAGTTGAGTTTTAATCCCTAGGACAGCATAAAGTGTAATGATTCGTGGCCGTAGTCCCAGTATTAGAGAAGTGGAGGCAGGTGGATCATTTTTACCATTTTTAAAACTTGATACTTGGTATTAATTTTAAACGTAAAAGCATAAAGACAAACTTTGAAACTATTGTTTAGTTCCTTTATTCTCAAATACAGCACAAATATATTACATTGGGAGAAATACTGCATAAGACAATTATCAATATACTCACCACTTAGCACTACGGAATAAAACTGAAATAATTCCTATTCTCCCATTTAACTGTAAATTCACAGAACCAGTCATTAATATCTTTTGATGTTCTCACTAAAGGACATTTTACTGGCTTTAACCTCTGTCTACCCATCTCCTTATTGTTAACAAGATCCTACAAAAATGCTACACGCTATCTTCATTCTTTTAAGCTCTTAAAATGTATGTGCATGCCTGCTACAGTGTGTGTGTGTGTGGGGTCTCACTATGTAGCCTTGGCTAGCCTCAAACTCTACTAAAGACCAGGCTATCAAAGTCATCACGCTTGCCTTTACCCGCTGAGCCCTATTGTCTATAACTACTGCATAAACCACAAATTATGTGGAAAAGGGGGCCCCCTCTCAAAAAAAGAAAAAAAAAACAGTAAAGATGGAACTGTTACATTTTAAGGAAATGTTACTCTGTGCCTAAGTTCAACGATACTGGCAAGCTACAGTATCGCTACGGCCCCTGAAAACAGATGTAACCTCTTCGTCATTAGCAAAAATGTTGCCATGCTCTGATACAGTAGCTACCATTTAAAGCCGCAGTTATTACCATCTGAGTTTTGTTGTTTTTTTTTTTTTTAAAAATGATTGGTGGTTTGAGGGTGTCGGAAACCCTGGAACTGGAGTTACCACACTCCACTGAGTGCCACGTGGGTGCTGGGAATTGAACCCAGTTCTCTTAATGGCTGAGCCATCCCTCTAGCCATCTCTCTTGAATTTTGTTTTTAAGTTTATCATTTGGCAACATTAATCTAAGGAGCAACAAAGTTGACAAATACAGTTGGTACTCGTTACAAAATAAATGTATCATTTGGTATAAATATTTTGATGCAAACCGAAACAGTATCCTTTTTAAGTTACAATGTATCACAACACGGAAGTTTACTGTAGCGGGCCATTGACCGCGAGGCAAGGCAAAAGGGAACAGATCCTCAGCGCCCCAGCCTCTAAACCTAGAAATGGGAGTCTCGATTAAGGAATCAGAAACCAGGCTTGACCAATCAATCTCCCAATTTGACTTCATCGGCTGCAACAAGTTATCTGTTGCCCTATTCTGGGCATTTTGCCTCTAGAGGATCCCAGCGTGGGCCGTCCCTCGCTAGGCGCGTGGTCGCCCCCTGCGCCCAGGTAAAGGGCGGGCGTGCCGGGCTCCGACCGCGCGCGCCAGTTTCCTGGAGCCTAAGGCTGAGCAAGGGCCCCGCCGGGTGACCCGCGTCACCGCCAAGGCCGGCGCAAGTGCGCACGCAGCGGCCCCGGTCTCCCTCCCCCTCCTCCCCCCGCCCAATCCGCCCTGAAATTTCTGCGTCACAAAACTTTCCACTCGGGAACCGCGGCCTCCCCTGCCGCGACACATCGGGCTTGCGGTGCCGAAGAAACCGGGCTGGCTTGCATACGAGCCCGCTGGCGGGCAGGCCCGGGGGAGGGGTGGGGGTGGGGGTGGAGGGGCGACCGCGCGGCACAGCCAGCCAGAGCCACACAAAGGAGGCCGCCGCCATTAGCCCGCGCTGAGGCCAGCCCCCCTCCCGCGGCGCCCCCTCCCACATTCCAGCGCCGCGGGGGCCACTCGGCTAGCCCGCGCGCCGCCGCCGACTCCCGACCGGAGAAACCTCAGCCACTGGAGCCATGGATTCCCCAAAGCCCCAGAATCCCGAAACCAAAACCATCCACCCCAGCCCGCGCGCCGCCACGCGGGGCGATCTACCCCCCCAACCCTGTCCCCAAGTGCCGGTCACTAATCAACTAGGGTACGCGCGCGTGCGCCCGAATGCGCGCGCCCCCTCCCCCTCGGCTCGCCTGCGCACAGACACAAAAGCCGCCATTGTGCTGGGGCCAGGGACAATACCGCGAGCCGAGCCGAGCAGGAGGAACAACAGGCTCTAGCACTCCCCCGCAAGCATCCAGTCCCCTCCAGAGCCCCTAGATACTGGCCCCCGCCGGCCCGAGCCATCCGGGGAGCCGGGGAAGGAGAAAGCAGAACTTAAGAGCTGCGCCACAAGGCAGGCTAGGGCAGGGGAGAAACTGATGCAGCGACCACTGCAGCTCACCTGCTGGTCCAGCCCGAGCGCATTTTCCACTGCCACATGACTCATCCCTGAAGAGTACCGAAAATTCGGAGTCTTCCGCTGCTGAGCAAATGCTGGCTTTCCCGCAAAGGCCCTCTCACGGGAGAACTGCGGCTTTGAAGCGCACCGCGCGGCCACCGATCTTATATACCGACTCCGGAGGACTGCTACGTCAGCACGTAAGACGTGTGCCCTCCTCTCCCAGGCGGCAGGCCCCCGCCGTTAGGATCGCTGCCTGCTTACGGTGCGTTGCCCGGCTCAGTCCCGTGAGATTTCCAAGTCAGTCCAGTTCCCCGCGCCCTTGTCCGCCCAGAAAGAACCCCCGCGTTATACGCGCTTCTGGTTCTCTTGGGCTTGCTTTCCCCCCCTCCGCCGGGACCCTAATCTTAGTGTTTTTTCGAGATCTCGCGAGAAACCTTTTCCGATCGTCCTCTAGCCATAAGGCCCTAAGATTGAAACAAGGTTTATTTGCTGCTGCTTCCCCCAGGGGCGCCCAGTTTTCCTCTGTCTTTTCTAACACTCGTCCTTTCCTCTGCGTCCCCGGGCATGGAGACGATGCAGTTGGCTTTGTCTGGCCTAGTGAGCCCTGGCTTTCCGTGGAAGGGCAGCGGGATCACGTGACCGTGGGTGTCCAGCAAGGTGGCCATTTTGTGAAGAAGGGAAACTCGTTTGACTAGTGCTGGGAAAGGGAGGGAGGGAGGGACGAGAAAATTGCGGGAGGGCGGGGAGGAGACAGGGGGAAGGGAACTAGACCAAGGAAGGAGAAAGGTGGAAGGCTGGATGGCGACCTTAGTCCACCTGAGCAGAGACTGTAGGGGATGTGCGGGTCGCTGGAGGCTTCTGATCGCCGTTGCCTAGGTAGCGGGCACGTCACCCCCACACCCCCACTCGGAAAGAACAATAAGATTATCTCACGCGAATCTAGAGCCGGCAATCTAGGACCCTCCCGGGACCCTGGGCCTCCGCTCGTGTGAGTCATTCTAGGCCCCTGTGTCCTTCCGCGCGGCATTCCTGGCACCAGGCCAGTGGCTGCTGGCACAGCAAGGGACCCCGAATTTTTCTAGCAACTCTCCTAAGACCCCGGGGAGGCGAGGATGTGTGCTGGACACAACCTGTGTCTCCCAGACCGAGGTGACTTGCCTCTCAGGCCTCTCCACTAGACAGAGAAATAGGAAGGAAAAGGGGGGTCTGACATCAAAGAGGCCGATTCTGGTGGTCCCCGCTTCTAGGCGGAGCACCCCCAAGTCTCAGCTTCAAAAACACATACCCTAACAACAACAAGACCAAAAGAATACATTGAGTCCTCAGCTTTTAGCCAATGGCAACACTCAAGTCCCCTAAAAGGTACTTCTTTCTGACCTTCAGTTTCACAAATAAAACACCGGACTTCCCACCCACCACCCCCCTCTAAGAGGCCTTCTGCTGCCAGAATCCCAAACAATTAGTTCTCATCACATAATTTACAATACAGCTCTTCTGCTTTTCCAGTTTGTAAAATTGAAACCGAACTTTTTAAGAGATACGGAAACAATAAAAGGATCCCCAGGCAAGTTGCTTTGCGGTTTTTGTTCTCAGCCTTTCTCATCTATAAAAGAGACCGACCACCACTAGACTACAAAACCCTGTTGTTTTTAATATTCATTTGGTGTAACAATTGGACGTTGCTTTTCTTCTTGTTGAGGTCGCATTGGCAATGTTTTACTTAAAACAAATAAATATGTTGTTTTGCTTCTTAGTAAACCAAAGAGTTTATTGGGTTTGCTTAGAGGAAATGTAACTTTTTTAAACAGCCTTTTAAAACACAATAGAGTAAGAAGCAGGAAGCTATAATAAGTATTTTTAACACTCCCTGTAACCATTCTAAAATAACAAATCATAGATAATACAACTACTTTTTTTTTCAGTTTCAAAAAGCATGGCTAACTGTAATATCCAAACCAATGCACGGAATAAAACAGTGTAATTACAGCTGGGCGTGGTGGCCCACCCCTTTAATTCCAGCACTGAGAGAAGGAGACCTCTTAGAGGATCTCTGAGTTTGAGGCCAGAATAGTCTACAATGGGAGTTCTAGGCCAGCCAGAGCAGAGACGACAGAGACAGAGCCAGCTGAGCACCATCGTTCAGAGAAACCCTGTGTCTTGGAGAAAACCAAACCAAAAGAGAAAACAAGTGTGATTAAAAGTTACATACTAGCCGGGCAGTGGTGGCGCATGCCTTTAATCCCAGCACACAGGAGGCAGAGGCAGGAGGATTTCTGAGTTCAAGGCTTGCCTGGTCTACAGAGTGAGTTCCAGGATAGCCAGGGCTACACAGAGAAACCCTGTCTGAACACCCCCCCCCCAAAGTTACATAGTAAGGGGCAGCGGGTGGTGTGGAAGTGGTAACATGGGCCTCACAGGACAAAC
>BDUI01015902.1:37078-50092 GCA_002335545.1 Apodemus speciosus
TTTTTTTTTTTTTTTTTTTAAGACAAAGGCAGGGTTTCTGCTTCAGGTGTGACAATCTTGGAGCAGATGGATAAAGGACAAACTAACCTGTGCTTCTGACAACTGTTTCAGCCAAAAGACTACACTAAGGTGTGCCAAGAACATGACTGCTCAAATATAGGTACGGAAGTTTTAGATGGCAGGTTTAAATATTATGCTGCTCATAACACCATCTGCAAAGCCAAAGCTGTGGTTGGAGAGGATGTTCTTCTCCCACTCTCCTTCCTCCTTTGCATTTCCTACCTCTCCTCCCATTGGCTGAAGCCAGTGTGAAGCTAAGTCTACGAATGCATTACATCATGATTGATCTGGCAGGTAGACATGCTGTAAATACAGTATTCGTGTGTGAAATTCACACACAAAAAAATAAAACAAATGTTTAAAAAAATGATTTGCCAAACCAGAGATTAATAGAAAGGATGAAGAGTGGCATGRCCAGCAAGCTGTTAATCCCAGCACTTGGGAGGCAAAGGCTGGCAGATCTCTGTGAGTTCAAGGGTAGTCTGGTCTAGACATCAAGTTCCAAGTTAGCCGGGGCTACACAAAGAAACCCTGTCTCAAAGAAGCAAAGACTCTAAGTCAGCGTGCTACACAGCTGTCTGTTCCGTTCATATTTATTAACTCACCATTCACAACAGCTGAGTTACGGACTGCCGTAGGGTCCATCGTCAAATGGATGGAGAAAGAGATGAGGCCGAGGGGACTGCGAGAGGCCTCACTGGCTAAGAGCAAGGACTGATCCCACAGAGTGTCCACAACCACCTCTAACTTCAACTCCAGGGTATCCAATGCCCTTCTCTGCCCTCCATGGCACTTGCATTAATATATGAATATATGTGCACACACACACACACACACACACACACACACAGTAAAATAAAACAATAAATCTTTTTGTTTTGTTTTGTTTTGGTTTGGTTTTTTGGTTTTTTCAAGACAGGGTTTCTCTGTGTAGCCCTGGCTCTCCTGGAACTCACTCTGTAGAACAGGTTGGCCTCAAACTCAGAAATCCACCTGCTTCTCCCCCACCACCACCACACCCCCCCCACCCCCTCACCCCGGAGTGAACAGGGGAAATAGTCACCGGAATGACGGGAGAGCTGAGAGCAATGGAGCAACACAAAGGCGCCGAGGCAGGAGCCAGGAGCTCAAGGCTGGACCTGCAGAGAAAGGACCCGGTCTGCGGCCTCGGAACCATGAGAGAGAGGACTGAGCCACCACAGAGGAAACCATCCAACGAGGCTACCAGCTCATCACTGTGCATCCCTAACCAGGAGCAGGCATCGGAAAGCAATAGGCAAATAACTAGAAGAAACCAGACGATCTAAGATGTCATAGGGATTTGGGAATAAGAAATAGTGGTAGTGCTGGTGAGAGGGATCAAAAGGTAAGGACGTTTGCCRGAAAAAAGAATCAACTCCCATTAAGTTTCCCTCTGACCTCCACACACGAAGATAGATAGATAGATAGATAGATAGATAGATAGATAGATAGATAGATAGATAGATAGATANATAGATAGATAGATAGATAGATAGATAGATGATAGATAGATAGATAGATAGATAGATAGATAGATAGATAGATAGATAGATAGATACAGACAGACAGACAGACAGACAGACAGACAGACAGACAGACAGAGATGATAGATAGATTTGTAAAAAGAGAGAACGAGAAGCAGCAATTGCAGACCACACGTTTCAGTAGCTTGAGCTGATTCAATTTTCTAGCACAAACCTGATGAATTGTTTCCATTCTTCTTATATTCCCAAACCTTCAAAAAAGCAATTCTAAAACATCCATTGTTAAGGAGCTCCGTCTTGAGATATTCTTCCCCATACAGAATAACTTTTCTCCAGGTTTTCTCTTTTTCTGGGTGAAATTTATAACTTCTTCATTAACTTATCCTAACTTTTCTTCCAGAACATTAATAAAGATTTTTTTTTAAAAAAAAAAAAAATCTGATTCTTTCAGAAAACAACCTGAACTCACTTCCTCCATATGCAAGCTCTCCTTATAGGGTTCTTAACCCTCCTCCAGGTCAGAACTCGACGGCAAGACTACTTTGTAGCTACAAAACAACAAACGCATTGACTTGAGAGGAAGTCAGTCAGTGTTTTAAGGTACAACTCATTGGCTAGATGCACTTTTTCAGTTCAGTCATATGAGTTTCTCAGAATACAGGTAAGGAGGCTACTTCCCAGGTGGTGACTTTTAAATAAGTTGGTCACTAAGTTTTTTTTTATTATATCTGGTTGATTTAAGAGAAAGAACATTATAGGGAGACAGAAGATCAAGATTTGGGAATTAAAAACAACAAAATTATTTATGTCATACCTTCAGCTTATGAAACTGAAAAATAAAAGTGATTGTTTCTGCCCTGAGTACTTCTTAGAACTTTTGAGATACATAGTTGGAAAATGCCTTATGAAATGCAATATAAAGGCACAGGCACAGAGTTGGAATGTCTCAAGACCAAATCCAATTGATCTACTCACTGGTTATGTGGCCTCAAGTAAATTATTTGACTTCTGTGTATTGCTTTCCTCATCTGTAAAATGGGAAGAGCAGGAGGCCCTCACTGGGTTTGGTCCCTTTTATCAACAGTGAAACCTGATGTCATTTACACCCCAGAGAAACCACAGACATGCTGGGGTCACACCTCCTATCCCTTTCTTCCACCTCCACCCACACCAACATAGTCTTCTTATTAATTATTTGAATTTCATGCAATGCATCCTGATCACACTCACTTCCCATTCCTCCCAGGTCCACTCTCCAACTCTTGTGACATCCCCTCCCTACACCACCCCCACCCCGCCCCACCCAGCCCCACTCCACTGAAAAAAGGAAGGAGAAGTTCACCAAGTCCAGCTTGTGTTGCCCATATACTCGGTGGAATACAGTCCCAGTGGCCAGCCCTGTAAAGATGGCTGAGTCCTTCCCCACCGACCCTTGCTAGAAGCCAGAGATTAACAAACTCCGAAGAGCCACACTTCAGCATCTTTATCACGATCTTTCTGGACTCTCTTCAATGTTTATCAGTATCCTTCCTTTCCCTTCTTTAATTTTCCTAAAAACATTATTGGAACAGTCTCTATGTCCATAGCACAGCTGTAACCGCTGCTCTCTAGGCAACTCACAGTGAGTCTACACCGCTTTCTCAGGTTGTTCGTGATACGGAGAGGACGCTTAATACCATGTCTGGCACTGTGATTGCTCTGTAAGTCTGTGCAGAAAGTGGGCCAGGAAGAATGGGATAAATGATCATGATGTTGTTATAAAACCCCAGACTAGTGGTTAGGCCGGAGGAAGCTGCCACTGCAGCCTAATAGGTAAAAAGCTGAACAAATTGAAAAATCAACAGTTCCTCCTGGACTTGACGGGGAGCGAGATTGCCAAGCAAACCGGTTGCTGCCCCCAAAATGGGAGACACAGACTGGCACATACAGAGAATCACGACTTACACGGCAGAAGACTCTGCAGGAGCCAGCAACGAGGAGGAAAACTGCTGTGTAGCTCAAGTCCCAGCAGCCCAGAGAGTCTAAAACTTCCAGGAAGGCAATCTCAGGAGACATCAACGTTTTGATGAGTTTTACCTCTAGGAGCCCTATCAGATCTCCCCCCCTACGCCGCCGCCACTACCACCACCACCACCACCACCACCACCACCACCACCACCACCCGCGTCCCCAGCAAATATCAAGGAAAAGAACTAATCTGGGTCAGGCCAGACGGCTGCTGGAACTGAGCATGGGGACCGCACGCCTGTAATCCCAGTCTTTGGGAGGCAAAAGCAGGTGGATTTCTGTGAGTTCAAGGACAGCCTGCGCTACATAGTTCCAGGACAGCCGGAGCTAAGTAGCAGGCCAAGCTGCTGACAGTTGTCAGAGATTAACAAACCAAGAGGAAGAGAAATAGTCACATCAGCACACCCTAGCCATCCTGCGCAGGCTCCAGTGACGTTCACAGCCCAGATTCAGGCTCACCCAAAGACTGAGATCTAACTATGCGATCATAGAACTCCTTCTCCTACACCATATCACATTCACRCCATGAATGAATGAAATACTGCACAAAACAACTTAAAGCAAGAACGATGTCTTTAGGCTCATGGTTTCAGAGAGATTTCAGTCCCTCGTGGCTCAGAAGGCTGTGCGACAGCACGCTCACATCTCTCCCACAATGCAGCAGACCGGAAGCAGAGGACTAGACAGAAGCAGGCGTGCTATGCCTTTTAAAAGCTTGCCTACTGAGGACCGGGTGTGTGGTGCATACCTTTAATCCCAGCACTCGGGAGGCAGAGGTGGGCAGATCTCTGTGACTCCGAGGATCTGCAGATCAAGTTCAGGCAGATCTCTGTTAGTTGTGGTTCTACAGATCAAAAAATTCCAGGACCACAAGAGCTACATAGACTCTATTTCAAAAACAAACCGAAAAACTATCAACAGAACCTACTTCTGCCTGTCAGGCTCCACCTTAGAAGTCCCTTCAAGATGAGTATTAAGTATTCAGAGCATGAGCTTGTGAGAGACGTTTGAAATTCAAGTCATAAAACACACCTTAATACCACATCACAAAGGGGTATTTATTAGCATTTTTACCCATGTTAAGAGGGTGTTTTGTTTTGAGACAGGATCTCACTATGTAGCTCAGGCTGGCTTTGAATGCTCTGAGATCTGCCTGCCCCTGCCCCTGCCCCTGCCCCTGCCTCTGCCTCTGCCCCTGCCCCTGCCCCTGCCCCTGCCCCTGCCCCTGCCCCTGCCCCTGCCCCAAGCATTAGGATTAGAGGTATGCACCAATATGCCCAGGTGAGGGCAGGATTTGTAACTATACTTCTCCACTAGGCCCCAGTAAACCTGACTAAAATTTCAGATGGTGTCTACTCATACTGAAGTTCCACATCACCAAATAGAAACTAAGCTGTCACCTAGCTTTCTTACACCTAACGGGTGAGAAACTAATTACCCCTCAACGGGCTCATTTCAGATAGTATAATAACTAAGGACTTTCTTCTAATCTAATACATGTGAAAACTTTAACCCAAAATAACCTAATGTCAACCAGTCAGGGTTTTTCCCTATCCTTCTTTCTCCCAGCCACCTTCCTGAAAGGAAAGTAACTTTGAAATGGGCAGTCTCCTATTTGTTCATTTCTGCTTCCTTCAGCCCTTTTCTTCCTATAAAACCAATCTCCCCTGCTCAGCTCATTGGAACACCTGTTTTGTTTTATGAACTGGAGTGCTGCCTGATTCTAAAATCACAAATAAAGCCAATATATCATGTCCAGCTTTCAACAACAACAACAAGGAAAAAGAAGAAATAAGTCATAAGAAAATGCAAAGATACAGTTGCAGAGACGCAGCCAGTGTTAGCATTAGTGTGGCAGGCACTGGAACTCTCCAACTGAGGATTTAAAGCTAGTAGGCTGAGGGCTGTCTGGACAAAACGGACAGCATGCACGACCACACAGGCGATGTAAACAGAGACGGGAGAATCCAAAGACACGCTGGAGATTAAAACACATAATTATAAATTATGAACCCCTTTGAAAGGCTTGTTTGTTGACTGAACAAGGGCTAAGGAGAGTTTCTGAGTCAACAGAGACTTGCAAAACTGAAAAGGAAGACGCCACAAGCATGCATGCACATTCCCTGTGTACACCCATGTTAAGTACACACGTGCACACATCCATATTAAACAACTATGGCATAATCACAAGCTCCCTGGCTTTCCAAACCTCAGACGAATCCCTAGATTTTGAAATCTAGACTTTCTGTTTCCCTGCGAAGTCTGGTCTCCTGGTCTCAGCCGCTCGGACTACCTGCTACCGCGATGGAGCATTGAGGGAGAGCAGAGTTCCGCCATCCAGCCTCAGCGGTATACCCCTGGCCCAGGGACATAGAAAGAGATAATAGGAAGGAAATGACGTGAACTCCAGACTCAAACTCTCCTGAGTTTACAAACCAAAGCTCCCCGAACAAGCCCCGTCTCTGATGAGGAGCCTACAAAACGTTGTGTTAGTTATCAGACTTGAGGCAACTTGTCACACAGCAATAACTAGCTAGTTATGTGGAAAGACAATGAAGTCCCAGATATCAGCGACTCAGTTCAAAACCAAAGAAGAAACGCAAAGACTCTGAATAAGAGGAAAGTGGGGTAGGGTAGAATTACCCAGAAAGTCCGAGGAGAAGCAGAGGGAAGAACCCAGCTGTCAGCATGCCAATATGGGGGGGGGGGGGGGGGAGAAAAGAGGGGCTGGAGAGATGGCTCAGCGGTTAAGAGCACTGACTGTTCTTCCAAAGGTCCTGGGTTCTATTCCCAACAACCACATGGTGGCTCATAGCCATCTATAATGAGATCTGGTGCCCTATTCTGGCCCGCAGGTGTACATGAAGGAAGAACACTCTGTACATAATAAATAAATCTTCTTTTAAATGACAAGCAGTATTAAAACTCGGTTTCTAAGGTCCCTGAAACATCCAAACCAGGAGAAACTGAACTATTAGCCAGATGCAAAGTGTCACTACTAAGAGGGAGACAGAAAGTCTTTTTCTAGGAAAAACAGAAAAAGAAAATGACTAGGCTTTAAAAAAAAAAAAATCAGAGTTTAATCTTCAGTCTCCTGTGACCTGAAGGCGTTCCAGACAATGCAAACTGTTTAAACTAACCCAGAGTCGCTCTTTCTGGTCAGCTGACTATATAAATTAATAAGATGCTGTTGCGAGTTCAGTCTTAGCTAGAGAGATTTCAATAAACTTTCTGAAGTCATTACACATTAATAGGTTTCCTGGAAATTCTCCAGGGTTTCACTTTTCCAAGGCAGTCCTGTAGCTTCCTTCCCAAAATTGCAATGGCTCCGTAATGACCCCTTGTGTCTCGCTGGCAGTGTGATGGGGCAAAGCTGGAGATGCGGAAGGGGTGAGGGGAGGACTTGGATTCCGGTCCCAGCATTGTCTCATCAGTCCAATGTCGTCAACCAAAACGTTCTACTTTTGGAATGTTCTTATTTGACAAACATGGCTGGCAATGCCAACCTTCACAGCCCTGACGTTAACGTGAATAACAGATGGAAGGGCACTTGGCAAACTGTAAAGCCCAGTGCAAACTGGGGGGRRAAATTCTTTTGCGTCCATGTTTTCGGAGAAGGCCCCCTCTCTRCTAGGGGCAACCCGTCAATCAATTTAGATCTCTCATTATCAGGGGATGTTTCTCTCCAGCGCCTCCTGCTTTGAGCATAGGAATCTCCACACCCCTCTGCCTTCACCCCTGTCTGCTCTTCTCCCGCGGTTCACCTGTTCCCTTCCGCCTTCTCCCACAGCCGAGAGCGTTCCCTGACTTTCTTGTCACCTCCTCTCCGCTTTCCTCTCCGGAGGAGACATTTCCCTCTAATAAATGCATCAGCCCTGTCCTTGAGGAAAGTATAGTGGAATCATCTGTTTTCATTTTCCCCGAGAAAGGGCCACCCGCAGAGTGCGGACTCATTCTCCACAGGGTTGCAACCCTAAATATCAGCTCCAAATTAGCAGGGCTCCTGTGAGCCTGGGGCACTGAAGACCAGGAAAACTCAAACTCTTCCCAGCGTCCTCTCATTCTCCTAAAGCTCTGTGCTCCCCMATGTGCTAAATTTCAAAAGGTCATTCTGGCTTCCCACAAGCCTACACCCCTTCCCCCAGGAAGGTATTTGATAATTAAAAGCACCGGTTTCAAAACTGATTGGGCCACCGTGGGCAAACGACTTGACTTCTCTGAGATTCCGGTTTCCCTTAGGAATAAAAGCCACCTGCTTCTCGGTCCTAAGAGTAGTACTTCCTTTTCCTGCTCTGTGACCAAATACTAGACAAGGAGGAACTGTGGGAAGGGTTTATGCTAGCTCATGGGGGCGTGGTCCATGATGGCAGGAAGGTCGCCGCAGCTCCTCCCCCACGTTCCACCTGCAGGCAAGAAGGAGAAATCAATGAATGTTCGTGCATTCTTCCTTTTATGAAATTCCAGTCCCATGGGAAGATGGTTCCCACACTGAGGGTGGGTCTCCTACCTCAGTTTACCCAATCTACAAACTCCCTCATAGACATGCCCAGAGGTTTGTCTCCAACTTGATTACAGATCCTGTCAGCTGACAAATGGTGTTAGCCGTCATACCGATTAAACACTAAAAAGAACAATGTACACGGCGTGCTTTAAAACATGCACCCACCGATGAGCCTACAACTGCTAACTAGCAAACAAGCCCTGACTGCTGCACACGAGGCTTCGGTCCCCCTCTCAATCTAGCCTAGCTCCTGTCTTCACAACCCCTTCTTGACCTTGGACCATCTCTCCTTCCTTCCCGCCACTCCTAATAGATCACATTAGTGCCTGGCTCCTTAGCAAGAGCATGAAAATGCCAGCTTGTGTCTCCACTACACAGTCACACCCTATACTTCCTCACACAGAGAAGTAAGGACTGTTCCGCCCCTGGGCTCCTTTAGTGCAAGTGTTTTTTTATTGCCAATGTTGTGATTTGCTGTCAGTATTCACCAAACAGACTTCCACCCAGGACCACTAATGTGAATGCTGAATTCCTGCCCACCCCTCCCTCCCCCCCCATTCCCGCCTCCCCCCCCCCCCMCCCCGCCGTTTTCATTGAGATAAGCTCTCACACTTGTAGGCCAGCCTGACCTCAGACAGTCAGGGGGCCACCTGCTTCAACCTCCCAAGTATTAAAATTACAAACATGAGGCCGGGYGGTGGTGGCGCACGCCTGTAATCCCAGCACTTGGGAGGCRGAAGCAGGCGGATTTCTGAGTTCGAGGCCAGCCTGGTCTACAGAGTGAGTTCCAGGACAGCCAGGGCTACACAGAGAAACCCTGTCTCGGAAAAAAAAAAAAAAAATTACAAACATGAACTACTATATCCAGCAAACACTGAGACTCCTAAATGTAAGTACATTCAATGAATAATAGCAAGGAAGGGAGAACTGTTGGTTGGCTGGTGGGTTTTGAGACGGGATCTCACTATGAAGACCAGGTTGGCCTCAAATCACAGATTCACCTGCCGCTGTTTCCCTGGTGAAATGTGTGATTTTAAAGGCCAAACAACTGGCCAGGCTCCGCCCGCAGCGCACTTAGATTTCTGGGTGCAGTTCTAATACAGCTTTGTCAGTAAACTCATCGGGAAAAGAAAGACAAACCACCAGATTTTAATTAAGGCGACGGTAACTGGCTGGAAGCCGTATCTGGGAATCTTGATCTTTAAAACGAGGTTGGAGTAAGGTTAGTTTGAGTGATTGGTGGCGAACTTAATCCCCCGAAGTCACTTGTTAATAATATTTAGAGGTGGGAACTTGAAGGCGCGATGAGGTCATTAAGGCTAAGTCGTGGATTAATGGGTCTTCCTAATGATGGAATGAAAATAAAAAATAAAAAAAGCCAGGGCTCTCAGCTGTGCCGTGATGCCTTGCGCCACCTTGTGGCTCTGCGGAGTTCCTATCGTAACGAAGGCCTCCACCGAATGCCGCCCTTCGCCGCTGAACTTCTCAGCTTCCGGGACTGGTAAATGACTGAACCTTCACTCCTTGCAAATTACCCGGGGTTGTGTATCTCCTGTCATAGCGCAGAAAGCAAACTGAGTCAGTAAAGTTGAAAGAAAGAGTTGGCGATGGACAGTAGGAAAGGCTCTGGGGAGGGAAACTCTGGAGTAGTCTTCAAGGGTCCAAGGATGACGATCCAGGGCCTCACAAACAGCAGGGGGCGCTCTAGAAGGGAGCGCCATCCCCTTACTCTCTTTTAGAGCCTCTTCAAAGAGACTAAATCGGTGTTAGTCTCAAAAGCAAGGTCAACGAGAAAGCCTAGAAGCTGGGCATAGGGGCATATGCGTGCAATCCAGCCCTCAAGAAACCAAGGCAGGAGAATTGAGAGTTTACGGTTAGATTTYTTTTTTTTTTTTTTTTTTTTTTTTTTTTTTTTTTTTGGTTTTTCGAGACAGGGTTTCTCTGTGTAGCCCTGGCTGTCCTGGAACTCACTCTGTAGACCAGGCTGGCCTYRAACTCAGAAATCCGCCTGCCTCTGCCTCCCAAGTGCTGGGATTAAAGGCGTGCGCCACCAMCGCCCGGCTTACGGTTAGATTTTATAGTATAAACTTGTCTCAAATAAATAAATAAATAAATGGTCAAACCACAAGATAATGGCCCCAGATTTAGCTAACCTAGGCTCATATGGGCTCGCAAAGATTGACTGGACAATCAGAGACCCTGTGTGCGTGTGACCTAGGTCCTCTGCATATATGTTACAGATGTCTAGCTTGGTATTCTTGTGGGACTCCACGTGGAGATGACAGGTACTTTCGTAAGTATAGACAGAGGGTGGGGAGGGGAGGAGGGAGGAGGAGATAAGAGGAGGGGGAGGAAGAGGAGGAGGCCAGCAATCACACATAAGAGATCAGGTCCGTTAGGAAAGTGCCTCCACCCACTGAGCCTCCTCACCACACCTGCTGCTGCTGCTGCTGCTGCTGCTGCTGCTGCTGCTGCTGCTGCTGCTGCTGCTGCTGATGATGATGATGATGATGATGATGATGATGATGATGATGATGATTGAGAGAGATAGTGTCCTAAATAGTTCATGCCGACCTCCAACTCACAATCCTCCTGCCTCTACCTCCCCAAGTGCCGGGATTACAGGTGTGCAGCATCATGCCCACCTAGCTGATGTTGATAATAAAAGAAGCCAGTAGTAAACGCGCACTCAGAGGAAAGGCCCATCTGATGACACGCGCGTTAGAGATCAGCTGTCGGAAAGCCCGGGGAAGAGGCCTCGCCAGAAACTAAGCCTGCGGACACGTCCGTCTGGAACTTGTAGCCTCCCGGACCCGTGAGAGAATAAATTTCTCTCTGAGCCACTTTATCTGTGGTGCTCCACTCTGGCAGCTGGAAGAGGCTAACGCAGGGGCCTGACGAGTAGCTGTGCCAGACATTCAGACATGACCATACAGAGATGGAGGTGGACAGAGACACAGAGACACAGAGWCAGAGAAAGGTCAGAGAACACCTACCTAGAGGGAGTCGGCTTTCTCCTTTTACCATGTGGGTCCCAGGGACTGAACCCAAGTTGTCAGGCCCGATAACAACATCTCCACCTCTGAGCCGGCTCACTGGCCCCAGAACTCTTGCCCTAGGCCCCCGGCTGGGGGGCGGGACGTGCCTGAGCCCTTCTCACGCTGATCGCTTTTATCCCATCTGAAGTGTTTTTATAATGCACAGGCGACTTCTCTAGGACATTAGTACATACAGATCGACAAGCAAGTGTTGGGCACCGACTACACGGAACACTAGGACACGGGGAATGAAAAGATAGACGTCGCCTCCCTGTGCCCCAGCAGAGAGACAGGGTCTCTCTGTAGCCCTGGCTGTCCTGGAACTCACTCCGTAGACCAGGCTAGCCTCAAACTCAGAAATCCGCCTGCCTCTGCCTCCCAAGTGCTGGGATTACAGGCGTGCGCCCTCACGCCCGGCGCTACATTTCTTAATAGATCATAATATCACAGCAGTCGGTTCTCACGATGACACAGCAGTTCTGCATCACAGTATTGTGAACCTCATGTTTTCTAATAAAGAAAAGTTGATGTCCAGAGAAATTATACAACATAGCCAAGGTCACCAGACCTCGGTAGCCTGAATGGGAAGGATTGAGCAACTGCCGTAGTCATTGACAGCTTTCTTGCCTTTAATCCAGTATCTTTGTTGGTGTCCTGATCGTGTAAAGGAGCTGGTGCGCACTCCTCAATGAGAGCCATGAGGAAACAAAGAAACACACTTGACAGAAATGTTAAGTAGAGAAACTTCATCACGGGGGCTTAGAAGGGACAGGGCAATCATTGGAGCTGCAGTGAGGCAGGAGGATCAAAAGTTCTAGGCCAGTCTGAGCTACACTTGCGCAGAGTGATGAAATAGGCCTGTGATCCCAGCACTGTTGAAACAGGGCCTGTCAACGTTGAGGTTAGCCTGTGCAAATAGCAAAACTGTCTAGATAGCAAGGAAGAAAGAGAGAAAACAGAAAAATAAAAGAAGACTCCCCATTCTGGCCTCTGTAAACTCATTTCCTATAAACTTTGTCTTTTTTATTTTAAGATTTATTTATTTTATGTATGTGAGTACACTGTCGCTGTCTTCAGACACATCAGAAGAGGACATCAAATCCCATTGCAGATGGCTGTGAGCCACCATGTGGTTGCTGGGAATTGAACTTAGGACCTCTGGAAGAGCAGTCAGTGCTCTTAATCACTGAACCATCTCTCCAGTCACTATCATTCTTCTTTTTAATTAATGTTTTACATTAGCTGATTCCTAACTTTTCAAGAACTCTCATGTCTGAAGTAGGTTATCTGTGACATAAAAATTAAAAAAAAAAATTCTGACTTTAACCTTTAAAAATATGTCTTTTTAACTGCCGAATTAAAGTACCTCTTTTCTATAGTTCTTATAAGCAAGAATGCTCTCTCARTCTCTCCCTCCCTCCCTCCCTCTCCCTCCCCTCTCTTATTCAAGGCCTTAGCTTCTCTCTGCAACTGCATACAAAGCTTTTAACCGTGTGATCACTCTGCCATCTAGCTTCCTAAGCCCATATAGTTTTTCCTGAGATTCTCCTGGGCCGTGTTAGGACTAAGCATTGCTTCGGTTTGAAGTGTATTGTTTCAGAACACGCAGCAAGTGTTCGATCATGCTGGAAAGAGAGCACAATAACAGGCTGCATCACGTCTCCTCCACAACAGGAAGCAGACCTTATTTGAAAGGTCAATCTATGCTGTTGTTAGTTGTGATTTCTTCTTGTTAAATAAAGGTCAGTCGAACAGCACAGCTTTCCCCCCTAGAATCCAGGATGCAGATTTGGGACTTAAACGTCACAGGTTGACCTGAGAGACTAACAGACCAAATGGAGTGTCCGCCCTTCTGCCCTTTGATGAATCTTGTACATTTTTTTGTTTGTTTTTTTGGTTTTTT
>BDUI01015906.1:39431-49906 GCA_002335545.1 Apodemus speciosus
TAGACTGGTATCTCATAGTACCTACAATTCTCTTGTTTCCATCCTGGATACAGTTGTATGTTGTCATGCACAACCTTTCTTATGGGTGTTGGAGTTTCAAATCTTAGCTTTTTACTGGGATTTTTATTAGAATTGTATTATATCTACTAATCACTTTAAGAGGTTAAATGATCTTAACTTTTTAAACCTTAAAAATTCTATAACATTTATGTAGGTGATTATCTTAGAAAAGTTTCCTATTACTGGAGCGTATCTTACATATAGTGTGTCTATATTAGTTATATTTATGTTGCTGTGACAAAAGTACTTAACAGAAACAAATAATGGGAGGAAGGATTGGGTACTCAGTCTTATAGAGGTTTAAGTCATAGCCCTTGCTTCAATTGGCTCTTGAGTTTGTGCTGATGCTGAGCAACATGGCAGAGGGAACATGTAGCAGAGACTACTCTTAGCTCCTGGAAGACAGAAATCATGGGAAAGAGGGGAGGAGAGGAGTGAAAAGCAGATGAGGGAAAATAAAGAGAGAGTAGGGGAGGAAAGGAAAAGAACAAGATAAGAAACAGCCCACAAGGAGAGACACCCATAACTATATCTTTCAGTCAAACCACAGACCTTAATTTTTTTTTTTTTTTAGAATTTCACAATACAGTGGCACTGACTTGATACCAAGACCCAGCACATCAGATGTGGTGGTTATTTCACCTTTAAGCCAATCCATCCCTAAGCATTTCATATGTTTATTCTATTCTATTCTAGATTATTTTATTTCAATTTCTTTTTGTTACATGCCAACACACAGTACAATTATTTTTGTATGATACTCTGTTGTAACTTGCAACTTTATTCAGCTCACTCAATAATTCCCAGAAGCTTCTAACATATATTTCAGTGGATTCGAATTCTTCTGTATCAAGTTACCATGGCATCTGGGATACAAGCAGCTGCGCTTCTGCCTTTTCACATGCATGCCTTTACTCATTAGTTTTTCTGTCTCCAACTTCCTATACCATGCTACACATGGGTGGTAAAATGGAAGTCCTGAATTTGTTTTGTACTTTATAAAATCTCCACTCTTTCATAGTGAAAAACATGATTGTAGCTGTCGATTTACAAAGATGCCTACTATAACATTGAGGAATTTTCCTTCTATTCCTATTTGCTGGGAGGATTTTTTTTTCAGGTATAGATGTTGAGTTTTTCAACATGTTTTCTCTGTGCATGTTATGGTAATCAAATTGTTCTTTTCTTTTTAAGTTTGTTAATATAGTGAATTATATAAATTTATTTTTATATTTTATGATAACCTACATTTCTGAGGCCAATCATGAGTGAACATGATTTATATTATCCTTTATACATTGCCATTTCATTTGCTATCACTTCACTGTTTTTTAAAGGCACTGGTATACGACTAGTATACTATGTATTTAAAACTGTTAGTGAATATATCCCACAAACACATACTTCTTTCATAGTTGGTCTTTCTTTCTTTCTTTCTTTCTTTCTTTCTTTCTTTCTTTCTTTCTTTCTTTCTTTCTTTCTTTCTTTCTTTCTTTCTTTCTTTCTTTCTTTCTTTCTTTCTTTTTGAGTGTAATAAATAGAGCTGTAAAAACATGCTCAGCATTATTCCTGAGTATTATAATTCTTTGGTTTAGAATTGTCATGGTGGTTTTAGATTCAATTATACTCAAGATTAAATTGCATTTCTGGGTTTTTAGGGACATAGAAATAATGAAAATAATGAGCACGGGTTCCATCCTGTCAATGACAAAGTGATCCAGGTGGGAAGTTTTACCTACATCCTAATTTTTTGTTTTGATTTTTATTTTCACATTTTGACTTAAACGAGTATTAGAACATTCCTCTGAACCATGACTAAAGGACCTTCACATCCATAAGGTGTTGATAGATTAGCCTTCCAGTTGGGGAAATTCATAAATATATTATAGTCTTTAAAATATTCACAAGTAACAGCAGTTTATCCTTGAGACATAATATATTAAGTTTGGATTCCAGGTTAACACACTATTGTATAAATTGATAAGCCACATCTGTTTAAATATCTGTAATCTTCTAATCCATTTGAACATGTTGAAAAGTACATGGAATAACCTGGTAAAAGAGTACAACTGCTTTTCAGATTTACTTCTTTGTGTTACCACCTTCCAACATGTTTGGGATTAAGGTCCTGCTCTGTATAACAGAGGCACTTAAATTGCCTCAGAAGTCCATCTTTTATCAAACACAAACTGTTTACACAACCGATAGACCCCCCTGGCCAACAGCTGAATAATTATAAGCCTTGGAGAAAAGAGCAGTAAATATATCAACAATCAACTATGGCTGATGGGGTATCATTTGCGTCATGAAATATAATGCAATCTGCTCTATAATCCTCTTTGTAGAAGCACTGTTTAAACTCTGCATATTTATGTCTAAGAACCTTACTGACACATTGGATATTAGGCTGAAACATTCAGGGTGTGGCAGAAATTTTATTCTTAAGGTTTCAAATACTTAAGGCAGGCTTGTTTGCTCTTCCAATTTGTCTTCTGACTTCCTTCTGAATGATCCAATTTGAGGTTTTAGGAGACTAGAATTTAATATTTTAAAATCAACTTTAGCTATGGTTGAGTGGAGGTACATTTCTAAAGTGAATCATGGCCTTGGATTAGCCACATTCTCTTTCCTCCTTTTTGAGGTTCTTTATTTATTTATTATTATATTCTGGGAAAAGATAGAATGATAATTTAGTAGACGTTTTGTTGACTAGAGTATGTTGCCAAGAAATTACTGAGCTATTTCGCATGAGAAAATATTTTAAGCCTCTTCCCTAGGTAGTGGCTTTATGAAGCAGAAGATGCCTTTCCAGTGGAAGGAAGCAACCAACCTTCCTACTTGGCTATAATGCCTATGAAGCAAAAGGACTAGCATGCCTTGATAACCTTAAGGGTGCAGTAATGACACTCATACCTTGGTGGTCTCTAATTGCACGTAAGACCCACTCATAAGAGTGAAAGCATGCCTGGTGCTGAATACCAAATCAACAACTCTGTGCTAACTGAAGTCATGGATCTTGGAAAGAACCCAAAATCACCACTCTAATAAACCACTACAATCTGTAACTACATTCTAACTATTCATCCTTATACCCATAGATAAGTGTAGTCCTTATCACCATCAAGGAAACTTTATGTTGCAATAGACACAGAAAGATGACTACAGAAAACTTCAGTCAATAAAAGAGTTATGTAGTCAGGTTCCAATTGATATATCTGGAAAACAGCTTCCACACCAGAGATCCATGGATCACTGCCTAAGAAGGGGAAGAAATTATTGTAAGAGCCAAAGGATCAAGGAATTTGATATGGGATTGTGTCTCCTAGGAATGTCAGAATCTATATCCACAAAGTCTTATCAGCATGATTGCTTACAAACAAGCTGAAAAGAACAACATGGATGTAGTATCATGGGCAAGGGAAATGCCATAAATCCTCAACCTTAGTCAAAGAACTACAAGCAACTAAGGAGTGCTGAGAACAGGAGAAATATTTTTCCCCACAGGGAAGAGCACACAGCTTGGTTTTCTGGTACAAAATGGCCAGTCCTGAAAACATATTTACCAGTGACATTGTAAAGACTAATCAGTTTTTATTCGTATATGTAGGAATATATGTATATGTGTATGTCTATATGTATACATATATGTGTATGATGTATGTGTACATGTACATGTATGTATATAATCATGGAAAGCAATTAATGGAGAAAGAGACCATGAATTTGAACAAAAGCAAAGAGGTGTATATGGGAGGGTTTGGAGGGAGGAAAGGAAAGAGGAAAGGGAAGTGCAATAGATAAAACAATCACTGAAAATTAATAAATGAAATAGTTAAAAAAACAGATTCTTTAACAAATGGTGCAGGCAAAAACAGATATCCACATCTATAAAAGTCCAATTAAATCTGCATTTCTTGTTGTAAAAAAAAATCAGTGGTCAATGAATCAAGTATCTTAAAATGTAAGACCTGGAATTCTGAAGCTACTAGGGGAAACATTTCAAGATATTGACTCAGACAATGATTTGCTGCATAGGGGTCAAATAGCTTGGGGAAAAGCAAAATTGACACATGGAATTGGGTAAAACTCAGTTTCTACAGAGCGAAGGAAACAACAGTAATGGAAGAAATGACAATGACTTGCCATTTTTTCATCTAACAAAAGACTAACATCTAGAATATATAAATCACTCCATAATCCCAAAATTGAACCAAATGAATAAGTAGTCTAATCAACAAATGGGCAAGTGATCTGAACTGACACTTCTCAAAACAAGTTCAAATTGGCAGTATCTGAAAAAGCTTTCCCCGTAATAACATTAGGAGTCTTATCTCACCCTATTGGAAATGGTTATTATCAAAAAGAAAGAAATATCAAGTGCTAAGGGTGATGGGGCAGGGAGCCCACCACAAATGTTTTGGCTGACAGTGTAAATTATTTCATCCATTATGTAAATCAATTTGAACTTTGATTAAAATACTGAAAATAGAATTGCCATATGATCCAGATATATACTACAAAACAAAGTCAATCCCTATAAACGGGACCTATGTTCCATCTTTTCCATGGCACTATTCATAATAGCCACACTATGGAATCAGCCTCAGGGCCCTTAAACAGATAAATAGGTAAGATTTAGTTATATATCAAAAGTGGAATTGTATATATGGAACAAGATCTTGTTATTTGCATGAAAGTGAACGGGACTAGATATCATCATATTATGCATAATATAGATCCATGCAATTAAGCACTTCATGTTTTCTCCCTTTGTGGATAGTATATTTAGTTTTATATATAATATAAAATTATTAGACAGACTTTTAGGAAGGGTGAAAAGATGGGAGTTGAGTGTTAGATTGCCATTTCTTCTGGAATTGAAACATATCTGTGTTGGTCACAAGCTCGCATTCTGAGAGAGGGGAAGGAACCTCAATTAAAAAAATGCTTCCATTAAGATATGTCTGCAGGCAAGCTTGTAGGGAATTATCTTAATTAGTGATCATTGAGAGAGGACCCAGCTTGTGGGTGGTGTCATCCCTGGGCTAGTGGTCCTGGGTTCTATAAGAAAGTAGGCTGTGCAATTTATAAAGAACAAACCAGTAAGATTGTGTGTATAGATTCTGACATTCCTGGAGACTCCAAATCTGCTCCTGCCTCCAGGTTCCTGCCCTGTTTGAGTTTCTGTCTTAACTTCCTTCTTTGATGATAGCAAAAAAAGAAGTGTAATCCAAATAATCTTCCTTTCTCTACATCTTTCCATTTGGTCAAAATGTTCCATCATAGCAATGGAAATCCAAACTAAGACAAAGAAAAACTCGATGTTTATGAAAGTCAAGAAATAAACTTTACATGTTGGGGAAAACGTTTGCAGGAATCCCTTCTCCAGTATTATAGAAGCAGTAAAGAACTCTTGTTGGAGGAGAGTTTGGCCAGCTTCGATTCCTACAGTTTTCTCAAACCTGTTGAACTGCCTGCAAGTTGGTCAGTAAGTTGTAGCCAATCTCTCATTCTGTACACATTGAGTTAGTGCCATCAACTCAAAAGTAGAGTAAAAAACTCTCAAGTAAAACACTTTGTACAAAATGACTGATGGTGAGGGTCATTGTTTGCTTTTGAAAATATTTAAGATTTTGTCTGTAACAGTAAATATCTTCCATTTAGAGCCTATTACATGCCTCCAGATGCTGTTAGAAATAATTCCTAATTTTGCTTGTAGCTGAATGTGGTCAACGATAACAGTTTCAGACAAGATTGTTAATACGTTCTTGTTAAGTTTCCTACAGATTATTAGCCATGGTTGACTTTTCACAGAAAATCGGTATTTGGTCATCTCAAAGAATGCAATGCTCATGATGATAAAAGCTCCTTTCTAATGTGCTTTCTGAACACAGGATTGCAACTTCACCTATACTATAAACTTCCTTTTTTTCTTTTCTATAAATCATTAGGTTGATGTATGTTTTATATTTGACACTTATCTTACTGGGAATTTGTTTTCACTTTCTGACTTTGGTTTATTCCTTGTTTTTACATCAATAGCTTGGCTACTTTGGAGAAATTGAACTACAAATATATACAATTTAACCATCTAAAACCTTTTGAATTTTGCTGTGGTTTTGTGATTCTTTCCTCCATTTAGATACTATGCACATTTCCAGGGATGATCTCAGTTCTGGGCACTTGAAGGATGGTTATGTGTTTTAATATCAAACCCAGATGGGTGTAATTTGTAACACTCATGACAAGTTTCCCTGCTCTAGGCTAACCAACCCTTTGTGGTTTGTCAAGACTTTCTTAGTGAATTGAAGCCCCATCTCTTGGAAACTTTTTCAATCCCAAGCTAATAGGATAATTGGTCATCTTACCATACTCTTATGCTCAAATGAAATGGTAGAGTGGCCACTGTTGACTGGCCAGTATCATTCCTAGTTCCTTTCAAATGAAGGAAAGGAGTCAACCTCTGTCATGGGTAGCAGCTACATTATTTCAAATGTGTAATATTCAAATTGACATAAAATAGCTGGTAGGAATACCCAGTTGTTGATTCAACAGAATGTATTTTTCTGAAAATTAAAGACTGAATACATAAAGAATGTTGCTTTTTCTCCAGTAGAAATGAAAGGATTAAACTACCATATTTTCAACACTTGACATGTAAATTTACACTTGGTTCACCCTCTCTTAATGTTACTTTTATTTAGTATCTTTTACTCTTTGAAATTACCATTTTTTAAAAGAAAAGATTAGCAGTATGACAGATTATCCTTATACCTCTTGCCCACACACATTTCCACACATATACAATAAATAAACTTGTTATACATATATTTCAGTATATCATGGCATAACTTGAAATACCACAAGGAATAAAACCGCAAAGGTAAATTCAGCACAGCTGAATTACAATTTCAGTATTTAAAAAGCCAATTGGGAACTTCCAGATGCAAGAAAGGAAAAAAAAATGTCAACTTTAAATGTTAACTATTTTCAAATGTGTGTCAAAGGAAAATGACTGTCTAATACATATAAGATTGAGGAAAAGGCTATTTTTTTACCTGCCACAACTCCTCCTAGATCCTTTAACTTCCCTCTTCACAAAATTTATTCTCTCTCACTCTATCTCACTCTCTCTCTCTCTCTCTCTCTCTCTCTCTCTCTCTCTCTCTCTCTCTCTCTCTCTGTGTGTCTCAAAATAAAAGGAAATAAAATATGAAGACAAAATATACAAAAGTGAAAAATACACACATGTATACACACACACACACATCAAAACAGAGTCCAATTGTATTAGACAACTACTTCGGGGCATGGGACCTGATCTATTGTGTGGTTGATATACCCAGTAACATTTCATTAAATAAAACTAATGTTCCCTTTCTAATCAAATGACATTTATAAATAACTTCTTTTAGGGGTAGATCTTTGTGTCCAATCCCACAGAAAAGGATAATTTTTGTTAGTACATAGTGTGAAATTCTAATTTTTATAATTGAAAAAATAAAACTGCCACTCATATGACCATAAAGGATAAAGACAAGCAAACACTATACAGATTGTCAAGAATTTGTACATTTTTGTTCATTTATATTGCATTAAATTTGAAGTTAATTGATGATGACCTTGGAAAATTTCACAAGCTAAATTATTTTAGTAGAGTCCATCAAAACAGAACTACATCTTTGTTTGGAGAAAGCAATATGTGTCTACTATACAAGAACTATGATCTTTGATATGGAGTCAAAGAGCAGCCACAACTTTACAAAATCTTAGTAATGTAAGTACTGTTTTTCCATAAACCAATGAATGCCAGTGCCCTCCCCACCATTGTATTTCTGTTGGAAGGGCGAGTCACATATCTATTCCAAACATACAGATGAACCATAGGAGATCCATATTCTCATAAAGATCCGATGGATGACTGTTAAAAAAAAAGCCAGTCTTTCTACAACCACAGTATGGTTTCTCTAAAAGAAATGCACCATATATCACATATAGCCATAAACCAAGAGACAATAGAAAATATGGAATTAGAGCTACTTCAATATACAGTAGAACCATCCCGGAGTTTAGAGTCAAGTAGACCAGGATTCAATTTTTGACACAAGAAACCTTTGAAAACCATTCTACTAGCTGCACACTCTTTGTCCATACAAAGGGATAAATAATATCCACCTGGAGATTCTGTGTGGATAATAGTAGTAATTCTTGGATGCTGTCTTAGTTAGGATTTCATTGTTGTGTGAAGACACCGTGATCAAGGCAACTCTCATAAAGGTGAATATTTAATTTGGGGCTGACTTACAGGTTTAAAGGTTCAGTCCATTATTATCAAGATAGGAAACATGGCATCATTCAGAGAGAGTTGGTGCTAGAAGAAAGACGCGAGAGTTCTATACTGGCAACCAGTAGATTATCTTCCTCAGGCCTCCAGGAGGAAGGTCTGTTCTACACTGGGTAGAGCTTAAGCATAGGACATCAAAGCCCACTCCCACAATGACACTTCCTTCAACAAGGCCATAGATATTCCAACAAGGCCACACCTCCTAACAGTGTCACTCTCTGTGGGCCAAGCATTCGATCACATGAGTCTACGGGGGCTATTCCTCTTCAAACAACTACAGATGCTTAGTACATACACAGGATTAACACTATGCTAAGTACACTGCATTTGCCACTCATCACAGTTCCCTGGTTTCATGAGGGAGAAAATGCCCTGTCATTGATAGCAAGTAATCTCTCATGGGAATGTAACATATGGTGTGGAGAAACTGAGGCTTGAATTCACAAACAAATGATTGCATAGGACTATATTCTTAATAAATATTAACAAACTACTTGCTAAAGTATTTCTAAGTAATTATGAATATTCATTTATATCCATGTGACTTTGCCCTTTCCACTGTTTAGTCCTTAGAGTTTATATCTACATAGGTGCATATCAAGGGCATCCATGCCTTCTTATAAGTGACTCCATAGCATGTACACATACAGCTTACAAGAAGAAACAAACACCACTCAAGAATTTTTGTACTAACAACTCCTACTCAAGAATATACCTTGGACACAATAAAAAAATTCTTCAGCTTTTTGAGTTTCATCCTAGTTCAGTCATCTGCAAAAATTTCAGATAAAACCATTTTCTGTATCTATCCCTAGGCTACAATTACCCTCCCCAATCCCTTATTTTATAATCCTTGCCATTTATTTCTCTGTTCTTCAACTGCAACAGAAATCTTCCTATGGTAATTCTAGAAATGTTTATAAACAATAGAAAGCAATATTTCAAAAGAGAAGAGGACTGGAGAGAGAGTACAGTGCAGTGCATAAAGCACTTGCCACATTACCCTGACACCTGAGTTTGGATACCCAGATGGATGCAGAAGTTCAAGCCTCTAATTGCAGCAAATCTATAGGAAAGAGAAGGGAGAAAAGAAGAAATTCTAAATGCTTTCCTGCCTTCAGAGAACCGAAGAGTCTATTTCATACACGGAGAAAAAGAAAGTGTATGCAAAAGCTGCCCTTTGACAACCACACTCCAACACATAAACAAGCGCATGCACACATACACTCAGAAGTCACAAATACACCCACAAATATTTAAGATATTACAAACTCAGTTTTAGAATTAAATTTGATTTCACAACACATGGACTCTTTTTAAAACTTAAATGGATACAATTTATCCCTAATACTGTCATAAATATCACCATTATAAATTAAAACAGAAGCAGCTCACATTTATATTCTTGTTACACATAGGCAATAGTGTATGTTTTAGTTTTATCATAAAAAACCCTAGAAAGAATGTTCACCTATATTAAATTTGGAAAGTTTAGTCAAGAATAGATTCTGAAGCACAGAAAGTAATGGGGGTGAAAACAACATTTGAACATAGAATATCTCACATCTAATTACGCTATACTAAATTTTTTTTCTTGTAGTATTGGATGATAACTATTGAATTAAAATTAAATACTTTTTATTGAACAATACTACTACCCATAAACATTAAGTAGTTTTTAGCCAAATGAGGTTACAGCCTCAGTCAGAATTAAGGAAGTGCATGTTAAAATAACAAAATTTAGTTTATAGATTAAAATCGTAGAACACATTTGACAAAATGAGGGTAAGAGAGCAATAGGCATTCTCATTCATGAAAGGTGCCAACTATTGGGCCTCTTTCATGTTGTGTAAATGATAGGAACTGAGATATTTTTCAGTTGATTCTATAGAGAGAATTTGTAGAATATTGTGGCTTAAGTAAGCAAAGGTTTTCCTTTCTCACAAATTTATATTTCATACCTCCACTGTCTCTTAGCTCTGAGAACACATTTTGTTGTACATATGTGATTACCTCCAGCCTAAATCATCAATAAATTGATCATAATTATCAGTTTATAGTTACCATAGGT
>BDUI01015911.1:34715-45029 GCA_002335545.1 Apodemus speciosus
GAAGCTCATAATGTGCCCTTCCCCCAGCCTTGAGCGGGCTAAACAGACCTTAATTTTTTGCCACACTCAGTCTCCTGACCTAGATGGAAKTTTCCTGCTTTGTCTACCTGCAGCTTCCTGTAGAAGTAGACTGCCCACTGAGCTTGATTTGCAACTGAAGCCAGCTGAAAGAAAGCAACAGAATCCAGCCAAAATAGGGGATAGATCCCCTAAACATTCAGAGCAGAAATTAAACTTTGAGCTTTATTCAGAGAACTTTTGTCTTGGTTCCTTATGTCTCTCAACTATCCATCCTATTCCATCCCCAGCTCTCCTTCCAGGTATACCCAGTTTTCAGTGGCTGCAAGATGGCTACACACAGGATGTTRAATGACAAAGAACAACAGAAAGGAAAACACAGCAGGGAAAAGTTAAGATTGCCAAGTGAACATAGGTGTTTCCATTGTAAACTGGAAAAGACTCACATAGAAGGAGACAGGTGAAGGAGAAATGTAGAGTCAGTGTTCTACTGCTCTGAAGAGATACCATGACCACAGCAACTCYGAAAAATAAAGCATTTAACTGGGCTAGAGGTCTTGTGCATTATCATTCTGGTGGGAAGCATGCCAGCAGGCAGGCACACATGGTGTTGGAGAAGTGGCAGAGTTCACCATCTCCATCTATAGGGAGCAGGAAGAAACAGACTGTGATATTAAAAGGCCTTTTTGAAACCAACCCTGCACTCCCCCAATGTGGTGATTTAAATAACAATGACTCTACCTCTACCCCTCCCCATCAGAGTAACACTACTGGGAAGTGTGGCCTTCTTAGAGTACATGTGGTCTTGTTTGTTAGTGGATGCCTGTCAGTGGGGGAGGGATGGGCTTGAGGTTTCTGAAACTCAAGCTAGAACTAGGGACTCTCTTTCTCAGWGCTACCTGTGGTTCCAGATGTAGAACTCAGCTCAACATGTCCGCCTGAGTACTGCCATGCTTTCCACCATGACATAATAGACTAAACCTCTGAATGTACACTAGCCCAATTAAATGTTTCTCTTTATATGAGATGCCATGGGATGAAGAACTCCAAGAGAAGGGAAAGGGGACAGCAACATTTGAGATATAAATAAATAAAATAGTTAAGGAAAAGTGTTGCCATGGTCATGGTATCTCTTCATAGGAATAAAACCCCAAAACACCCAGTGACTCACTTCCTMCAACAAGGCCACACATTTCATATAGTGACATTTCATGGTGACAAAGTATTCTAGCTTTGGGGGCCATTCTCATTCATAGAAATGTAAATGAGGAACACATGCAACAAAAGAGTAATTTAGGAAAAGTGGAAGACTACACACAAGAAGAATTTTTCAGTGTGTTTTCAGATCCACAAGACAGCCACTATCTCTGTGAAATAAGTAGACTGGAATAGTAGTTGTAGAAAATGCATACTTCAGGAAATGGGGCTAGGGAGATGTCACATGGTGGCTGTCGGACCAGCATGTGGGCTTTGTGGTCACTCTAACTATACATGGAGCTATTGACTAAAGATGAGTCAGKGTGACAATATAGAGTGGTACAGTGGTTCAACATGTAGAAGGCCATAGATTTGTTTCACAGTGCTGGGAAGTAAGAAGGGGAAAAATGGGAGGAAGAGGAGAATAGAGAAGTAGYGATGGGGTCAAGAGTGGAAAAGGTGGAACTAAAGAATGCTGAAGGGTACAAGAAAGAAACAGATGTAATCTATTAGACARTAGCTATTCAATGGTTCAAATATAAGGTGGTGGCTTAAAAAAGAAGATGAGGGCCATTCCTGTTACTTAGCTTCTTTGGATCTATGGATTATAGCATGGTTGTCCTTTATTTTGTGACTAATATTGACYTATAAATGAGTGAATACCAGGCTTATCTTTCTGGATCTGGGTTACTTCACTCAGGATGATCTTTTCTATTCCCATCCATCTGTCTGCATATTTCATGATGTCATTGATTTTAGTAGCTGAGTAATATTTCATTATGTAAACACACCACATTCTCTTTTTCTTTTTTCTTTTTTTTCCTATGAGATAATTCTCTTTAATACTGTTTTCCCCAACATCTGGAAAGTTTATTATTTTTTTTATTGGATATTTTATGTATTTACATTTCAAATGTTATCCTCTTTCCTGACTATCCACCCTACCCCTTCACTTCCTCTTAGAAAAGAACAGGCCTTTCAGGGACATTGACCAGATATGACACTAAAGCCTACAATAAGAATGGCTCTTAYTTTTGCAACAAGGATGGAAGAAGCAATCCAGGAGGAGAGAGGGTTGCTAAGCATAGACAAAAGTCAAAGACAGCCCCAGCTAGCACCGTTAGGAATCCTACAAGAAAAATAAGTTATATAACCATAAGATATATGCAACGGTTCCCTGATATCTGAATGCTTACTTGATTTGGAATCAATTAATTATGTGGACTATGTTCTCGTGATGCCCTTGATMACTCTGTTTCCTCCTCTTCCTCCTCCTTTTCCTCTTCATCTTCTTCCACAGGACCCCTTGGACTCTCCCTATTATTTTTAAAAATAAGATGTAAACATGGAAATACTTAAAAGTGTTTTTGGCAGTAGACATAGTAATTGTGTCTCCAGTTTAACACAAAAGAAAATAGACAAATATATCAGGAGATGCTTGAAGTTTGTGACATATTTACATTTTAGAAAAAAATATGGTTTCCTTTGCATGATTGAATATACTTTTAAAAGTCATACAAAATGCATCTTTTTGACAAAAATATACTYCAGATATGTTAAGAAGAAGAGAATTTAAGTATCATTGACATATTTTCCCTCATTTTCTTGTGTCCCAATCTAAATTCCGACAAGCTCAAAAGCAATATGGGCTTCAGTTTTGGCAAAGAGGACTGAAAGAGAAGCTTTCTATTTCCTTTCTAAATTACAGGAAATTAGTCTGTAATGCTAGCAGAAATCACAAGCAGCCTATTATTKTAKTCATTTAAAATTRTATTATTTTTATTATTAAATGGGGGATAGCTATACTAAAATTATCTCTTACACAACTTCTAAATTAAATTGTAAATACTAATTCTCTTTTTTATTGGAAAAGCTTTATAAATTGTATTCTCATATGTTTCTATTCCCTTAATCTTTCTAAGTTCTTCTTACTCCCACTATTTCTATRTTTTTACTAATCCACTTATTTTTATTCTTAGTGTAGATTGGTAATTTATAGTTTTCAAGGACTGATCATTGCAACTTTTTACTACTTATGCAAGTTAGTTTTTCTTTCAGTGATTGTATGTATTAATTTTGTGCTTCTTTGTAACTTTTATGTCCCGATTGAAGTTTACTGACTTCCCTTTAAAAACTTCTATTTTCATTAATTTTCTCTATATTGATTTTTATTTTTCTTTTAGTTTTATTCCTAATACTTTGAATTATTTATTTTAAGATGTTTTAATTTTAAAACTATTATTTTACCTTCTTTCTTTTCTTCTTTAAGACCTTTCATGACTCCCTCTACTCTCATATTGATAGCTTCTCTTTATTATTGTTATACATACACACATATAGTATATACATAAATATACGAATACAATCTACTAAATTCATTTTATATTTATATTTGATTTAGAAATGACCCCATTTATTTAAAAATCAATAAGTGGGATCATATTCCAAAGGGTAATTTTCTCATTAGTTGCCCATAGTTCTTCATTTAGGGATAATTTTTCTGGTTTATTTTTCTCCTCAGTTATTGATCAAGTATATTTTTGAAAACTATAATTTAATGTTAGCATATTTTCCTAATATTCTTTTGTTATAGATGATAAATTTTGATATTATGCCTCTTTGTTTCTAAATTCCTTCATTTTTTTTTTCTAATCAGCCAAAGTTCTCTTCAAGCTGTTGGATGTAGAACTGACATTTCTTTCTGTTTGTTGAATGAACACTTCTCCCATTTCATTGGCACATGCTGCAGCTCAGAACATATCAGTGGCTTTCTGCCGAAATGAAATAGTAACAAAAAAAGAAGGTATTGAATCAGAATGCTTTACCATAAAGTTTCAGTACTCATAGCCATGATTTACAGTGCCTTGTTTTTATACAATCATATCCCCAGACCAAATCTAGCCTCAAGGTCAAACTGAGATGAAGGTATGACCATCATAATCTTGGCATTATAAAGTGATATCTTAGAATTTGCAACTGGACACATAAACACAAAGTATTTCAACCAACCAGAAGGCATTGTCAAGTGAGACTCTGCCCATCCTTTTACTCCAAGTAGCTTAAGCATGCAGATTGTCTTCAGACTCAACATGCATTCTTTGTAGCATTCAAGGAAACTCTGTTGCACAGTGTTCTTTTAGTCTCCTGACCTGCCCTTRACCTATGAAGCCATAGAATTATCAGCATTTGCACTTGGTTGCTTTCTAATTTCAGAAGCTGGTTCAGATGTACTTTCTTTCATTTGATAGAAAAAAGAAAAAAAAAATCCTCTGTGCCAGGCTATTTTTACCTACTTCCAAATATCGACGGCTCTGAGTCAGGGAACACACCATGCCCATGGGACAGAGAGCAGGACAGAGATACTGAAACTCAAGCAACTTCAATCCACATGTAAACACAGCCAAGCAACTTGTGCTGAGTCAGTGCAATTGCTCCCCTGAGCCACATTACTGGAAGAATCTAAATGGAAATAGCAGCGGCCAGATCTTTGTTTCTTTCTAGCAAAAGCAGATTGAGTTGAAACAGACTGGGTTTTGAAACAAGTGCTTGAGCTGGACTTAGATTTTCTGCTTTTGCAATCTGTTTGTCAGGAGTTTTCATGCTTTTATGTACAGAGACATACAAAATTGCATACTAAAAGTGCTCACTTCACGCTACAGACTAAGTATCATTGTATTTAATTACTCAATGGCATGCTCATTGCTGCTGCGTGTACTGTTCAGTACAATTCTTTCCATAGTGATGAGGGTCTATGCTTTATGTTATTTGTGCTGGATAGGTGAGGCTAATCCATGCTTCTTTATTTTAAAATTTATATTTTTTTCTYTGGAAATTCCAGTAATAAATTTTTATCATATTATTTCTACTCTCACTTCTCCAAAATTCCTCTGCATTCCTGTCTATAATGATGTTTTCTTTTTCTTTGCACAAGTACACAGCCAAAAGAAACACACACACACACTAACATACACACAGGGGAAGAACAAGAAGGAGATAGAGATGGGATAGAGATGGAGAGGAGACAGAGACAGAGATGGAGACGGAGACGGAGAGGGAGAGGGAAAGGGAGGGGAAGGAGGAGAGGGAAGGGGAGGGGGAGGGAGAGGGAGGGAGAGGCATGGAATCAGGCTTATTCCACAATCACTCTTGAGTATGGAGCCTGCCCTGTCATATACTTGATGTGCCTAATATCACTGTGTTGAACTCTTTCCTCTAAGTCATGTTTCTTATGAGATATTTGTCTAGTATCAAATTAGAATGTTTTGCATGAGTTAATATTCGTTTCAAGGTGGGCAGTTTAGTAACAAATAACTTAGAGATACTCCATTTGCTTTCATAGTCTCTGTTGATACTATTTTCTGGAGAATCATATAATAAACTGGACACACCAAAATTTAAAAAAAAATAACTTTACAATTGAGTTTGACTACATAATATATACAGAAAATTGTTAAAATATAAATGTATACCATAATACAATGTGACAAGAACTAATAAAATAATTAAAGCTTCTGGAAAAGATATTGCTTAGTAAGACCCCTAAAGCTCTTCAATTTAGCATTGTAATATTAGTAATATAAAGCAGGCAGGGATTAGTTGGCAAAAAAGGCTAAACTCATTCAGAAAGCATCTCTTTGCAACAGGCTTATATCATTACAGAAAACTACAATCAATCCAAAGGCAATGTTGTGTTGCCGAGTCCCTACAGATATGTCTGCATATCAACTCCCTTGCCTAAGCCTGAGGTACCATTGCAGAAGAGGTGAAAGAATTGTAAGAGTCAGAGGATCAGGAAGCTTGCAGTGAGAAGGTAACTCCCAATACTGTCAGAAGCTACATTCATAGCATCCCCTACATGACTGTGTAAACATGAACTGAACAAGGACAAGAGACATGCTAAAGTGGACAGGGGACAATACCAAATCCTCACCTCTAGGCAAAGAGCTACAGGAAACTATTGCTAAGAGTGATTGAAATAGTCTTTCCCAGGGAAGAGCATATTGACTCATTCTCCAATAAAAAATGATCAGTTCTGAAAACATACATGGAAATAACATTATATAGACTAAATAACTTATATCCAGGAGAATATATATGCATACATATATGCATACCACAAGAGTCAATGAAAAAGATACCATGAATTTCAAAGAGAGAAATGTGGTGTACATGGCAGGGTTTGATGGGAATAAAGGGAAGAAGAAATGATGTAAATATATTGTCTCAAAAATGTATGTTCATATATGTTAGAGAACAAGTTAATGAACAGATTCCAAGGCCACAGTTCTTACAAATATTATAGAAGTGAATGATGTTGTAGTGCCATTAAAGTATGTTTATTCCTATGCTTATTCTAAATAAATAACTCSAGTAATGTTTAAAGATATCTGATTAATGTCTAAACAGAAGCACATCCAAACGCATTAATTAGATGTCAATAGTATTTTTTTAAAACTAAATACAAACATTTGTAATGATAATTGAAGTTGAACTTGCTTTGATTATTTATTAATTCTGGTTGTCAAACATGGTAATTATTATAGCTGAAGTAACACCACTTAGTATTCAAGTGTTTCCATTAGCCCACCACTGCTTGGCTGAATAGGAACTCCCTGCAAGGTGGTACAGCTTGAGTGTATTTACTGTCTACTGCTAGATATATTTAATTACTTGTTTCTGGGACAATTACCTGAGAAGATGGCCACCCGGAGAATAAAGTTTTGAAGGAAGTAAAATAAAGGTAATTGGGCAAAAGAGGTTTATATCTACTATGGATAAACACCCACTACATAGCAATTATTGCTCAAACCCCTTTTCACAGTCTCCAGGCAAGATCGATTTTCCAATAACAAACTGCCTAGATTCACCAACTCAGAGTCAGCTATATATGTTGTGTACTTTCACAACAGAAAACTCACCTAGACTTGGAAGTTCCTCTTTCTTATGTCTTCTCTTGGTCAGAACATGCGATGATTTAGATTCTAAGGTATTTTATATGTTATAATGCACTTCAGCCTTACCTAATGGAAGCGATAGACATTATGTTAAGACGTTTTATGCCTCTTTTTATTTTGTAACCAAATATTTCATCTAATCCACCTCAGTTTCAACCATGGCTACATTATGAAGTACATCCAGTATAGACATGCCTGAGGCATGAACAAGCAAATCAGGCTGTTTTTCAGAGAGTTGTAATATACTCAGCTTCCTTTGTTTTGACAGCATCAGACAGCAACTGCCCAAGTCTGAATTTATAACAAAGACATTCTTTGACTTCCCTCTTACTTTGCTTATATTTTCAAAGATCAACATAGTACTATGGGTTAGAAGTGGTCGTATTTTATGGTCGTATAATTGGTCTTACTTATATATTCTTTATGAAGAAATCAAGATTTTGAAATTGTGTCTTGAAATCACACTTATCAATAATGGAAAATGATTCTAGACTTTATTCATATTATAGCAGTTAAATGTCTTGAGTGAAGTCATATGATCCTAGGTACTGGAATTAAGTCTCAAAAGCAACAGCTGTGACTCTGAACCCTTGTTTTCTCCATGTGCCCTATTTGTCTCCATTCATTTCACCTACTAATTATTTTATTCATAACCAGAAATTTATAATGTTTTCCAGCAAACATTTGAAGCAATTTTTTTATTAGAATGTGTTTTATGCTTAATGGTGTACAAAGACTCCACAGTAAAATAATTAACTAAAGGAATATAGTTTAGACTCGTATGAATGTTTTCTGTGGTTTTTAAACAGAGGCCATATGCAAAAAATAATTAATATTGTGAATAAATAGATGTATACGTTCTATTTCTGATAATTTGTGCATGAAACCTAGAATTTTTTGTCACTAGATAGTGTTTGATCAGTGTTGTTCACAAACACAAACTAGGTCACTTGCCATACATTGGACTAAAGAAAAATTTAACTCTATCAAATGACTTATCTGTAATACCTGATGCAATAAATACTATAAAATACTGATGGGTCCTCAAGAGAAGAAGCAAAACATTTGCTTTGGATTGAAAGGAATCTTAAAAGAACATTTAGTTTCAATAATTTAGTAATGAAGTATTTTTGTCTACTTCCAACCTATTTTATAATTGAGTATCTTTCTAGTGTTATTTTACTTCTTTTATTTGTGAGAAATGAATACTATATCATTTTATCTCCATTTTTATAGAAAAGGGATTCTACTTTTGTGTGAAATTAAACTGTAGAGATTATAGGTACATAGACTCTTGTATAGTGATGTATGATATATGAAACACACGTAATTTTTCAGAGTGACTTCCTGGATTTAGATGTCCTGGAGAGTTACTGAAGATGTCCTCATGTCAAATACCTTTCCTCTTCTTTTGATCTTGCACTTGCATTGTCAAATAAATTGAACAACTTGTTCAATGCATACCTGACCAGAGTCATCAGAGGCACWATATTACTTTCTTACCATTCCTGGGGCTCTTAAAATTAATTGGCAAGATACTTTGCAATTAATTTATGTATTTACTTCTTCTTTCAAATCTTTGTCTTCCCAAGGGTTAATACTCATCCATTATTAAAATCTGGATTCATAATTTAACCAAAAGCATACCCTGTCTCTCAAATTGCAGTAATTATTTCTCTACATAAATGTATCATAAATACTAAATTTCAGGACCCTTTTTCATATGACCACCAGAACTGATATTCATCGTTCTATCATAGAGTTTTTTTATTTGTACATATCTAAAATCATTTTTCAATTATGCCATACAAGGGAATGTAAGCTGTGCTTTTGATTGAATGCCTACTTGCATTAGGTACAGCATTAAACATTTGACTTATGCTGCTGCATCTGACCTTTAAAAAGTGCATAGTGAAACATTTTTTGATAATCCCATTCAAAAAGAGAGAGGTTAATGTTTGTCACCTCTTTATTATAGCAGGATTATCTCTCACACCTGTTTAATAATCCAATATCATTTTAGTTCCAATGTCAATTGAGTTCCACTGCAAATTCCTATTGGCTTTTATTTTTCATTTGTTCCTTGGATTAGATAAGTGTCAATTGTCTCAAGATTTACCTCACACCCAGCTGAAGAAATGTATCTAGACAATGCCTGAGTTCTTTTCCTCTGTAATGGAACCACTCCACACTTTCACTCAGGAAAGGTGAGATAAAGGTGCCTTTCACCAAGTCTGAGTACCTGAGTTCAATCCTTGGCATCCACATATTAAAAAGAGAGAACAGAYATTTTTAGTTGTCTTCTCACCTCTGCAAGTGCAKGGTGGCACAAGTACCCTTGCTTCCCTACTCCATGTGTACAAACAAATACACTTTMAATTTTTCTCCCTGAGTTTTCTCAATGAGAGTGTGCTTCATTTTKTTCAACTCTAATGTTCCTTTAGGCACATCATTTCTTTATTTATACTTTTCTGACTCTCACACTTTCCTCTTGGCCTTTAYTTGGATGCTTTTCATAAAAATTCCCATCTCAGTATCTTCTTGCAGCATCAAATTAATGCTACTATTAAAGACAGCACTGAGCCATAAATCTAGCTCCCTGTGCAGAGCCCTCTGATGCCCACACCACAGTAGTCAATTACAATTTATCCARCTTGTTCTTATGCTTCTTTACYTGGCAAAGAGTTTTTCAATGGCAGTGAATATTGCCATGTTAAGCAGAAATGAGTAAGAGATGACATCTAAGATTATCTTAGAAAAGGATGGTATTTTATCAGACTCTTTTCTTGTTTTTTTTTAAATTAATTTATTCATACACTTTACATCTCAATATCAACCTGCCCTTTCCTCCCAGTACCCCCTTTCAAACAGYYCCACCATTATGTAGCCACTCCACCACCACTACCCTTGATATTTTGCCACCCTGGCACATCAAGTCACTGCAGGCCTAGGCATACCACCTTCCACTGAAGACAGACAAGGCAGCTCAGTTAGGGGAACAGGACTATGAGATTCAGAGACAGACCCCACTCCATTATAATCGTGGAAGTAAAAGAAGCTCCTTTCCTTAAATGGACATAGCAAAGCTTGCAATTTGAAAAACTGAAGTACTGTGTATCTGCCTCTCAGGTTCTGATTTCCTTGT
>BDUI01015920.1:23637-36551 GCA_002335545.1 Apodemus speciosus
GGAGAAGCATAGACCCTAGAGGAGAACCTAGTATTGCTATTTTCTAGCATGTAATTTCTAGTTGTATTCTAAATACTTATCTTTATCCCTCACAGGTAAGTATAGCTCCCATCTTGTATCAAAAAAGCTTCTTTTTTTTTTTGCAGCAGATAGACACTATTACAGAACTCCACAACAACTGGTCGGAATGCAGACAGTGAGTGTGGGCTACTCAACTCCCCATTGATACATCTGCAATACAACCGCTACAGCTGAGGCTCAGGGAATGCCACCAAGGAGGGAACAGAATTACTTTGAAAGCCAGAGGACCAGTGTAACTGCTGCTAGGTAGTGTCACCTAGACACAACAGGGAAAATGCACTTGTGAACTCTCAACAACACGATTGCCTGGACAAGACAAGCATGATGATAAAAGACCACTTGACATGCCCACATAGATGGCGGGGGGTGTGTGCTTAGGAGGGGAGGGGGGGTTCCACCAGGTTCTACCTCCAGATAAGAGTTACTGGTGGAAAGTGGCTGCTAAAAGACAGAGAATCAGTTTCCTCCAGGGTTGAGTTCCTCTATAGGTTGTCTAATCCCAAGTGCTCAGTCCTGTACATGCACACAGGAGCAATGCCAAGTAGACTCATTAGGTTGTACGTAACAATCATGATTACAGAAGAGGCCATGGATTGGGGGAGGGCACAGGAGGATTTGGAAGGGGAAAGAAGGGTAGACATGATGGAGACACAGTACGCAGATATGAAGTTCTCAAAATAAATAATTGAATAAAAATGGACATGAAGCTGGAGTGCAATCACACTTTGTTATGTTTCTCACTTACATTTCTCTGGTGGCTAATTAAGTTGAACACTTCCCCCCATAAACTTGTTGATTATTTGCATTTATTCGTTCCAGAAGAATCTACTCTCACCCTTTAAGCATTTTCAAATTAAATTGTTTTATCGTTAAAGTTTTTATGTTCTTTAACTAGTCTGTATACAAATCCCCTTTCGGATGACTTATATAAGCTTGTAAAWATCAACAACTTATGAATGACTGTAGAAATCATGTGGAGACATGGCGTCTCATGGCAAGCTCTCATTCTACTAAATCTATAAAACCTGTATTGACTTCAAGGGCAGACAGGTGGTCTACACAGGCAGTTTTCTGTGCATTCAGAAGCCATTCCCTCCTCTGGGTTGCTTTTCACTTCCTGGCAAAAACACATCCTGGGAGACCTACTTTTTCTGATGTCTGAATAAATCACTGACAGATGGGAAATTTTATTATTAATAATTAAGAAAATTCGGTAAAGATGGAGCAGGTGGCCCATGAAAATTTGAGAAGAGTTAGCTTTAAGCTAACTTCCTTAGGACTCAAGTGTGTTGGACCTCTTGATTGGACCTCAATGTGTGAGTCTTGTTTGAAACCCATAGAAACTATGCTTTTGAGCATTGCGGTTAATTCTTTCTTCCAAACTAAGTGTTCTTCTCGGCAGTATTTCTCTGAGGCTGATGTTTGCCTGCAGGAAATAATGAAAGGTGTGCAGGTCACTCACAGAGATTCTTCTGCCTCTGCCTCCTGGGTACCAGGATTAAAGATTTTCACCATCACACCCAGCTTCTTTGTAAGCTTTGTGTGTGTGTGTATGTGTGTGTGTGTGTGTGTGTGGTTTTTGAGATAGGGTTTCTCTGTGTAGCCCTAGCTGTTCTGGAACTCACTCTGTAGACCAGGCTGGCCTCGAACTCAGAAATCTGCCTGCCTCTGCCTCCCAAGTGCTGGGATTAAAGCCGCTGTGCCAGCACCGCCCGGCCTTTGTAAGCTTTTTAAAGATGAAAAGGGAAGATAGGAGCTAGGGAAGAGGCGGAAAGAAAGGAGCAGCCAGCCTTGCTGCAACCTTGGCTGTTCCCAAAGCCCCCGCAGTCTGTGGTTGGCAGAGAAACAGCACCCCCATAGTATGTGTCTCAATGCCACACTGCAGTCCTCGGCGCCAGGGCCCCAAAGAGAAAGTTAACTTGAAGCATTGCCAGTTCAGGAAGGAAGCAGATGTGCGGGAGGCACAGAGAGCAAGTGTAGTGTCGAGAGAAATCGGAAAGACGGGCAGAGAAGGCTCTTGGGGGCCATAGCTAAGAATTGAGTACTCTGAACCAGTCACACAGAGCTTCGAGGTAGAGAGTGGCGTATGAGTGCCAATTTAAAAACTTTACTCTTGGTGTTGTGGGGATGACAGGCTCCATGGGACCCCAGGTAGCATCAATGAAATCACATTGGGACGATGTGGGGAGGGACCATGACTGGTAAAAGTCTCCAGCAGAAAGCCTCAGGTAGTTTGAAGAATAGTGCCTACGGCCGGGCACACATGGTATGTGCCTTTAATTCCAGAAGCACTCGGGAGGCAGAGGCAAGTGGATCTCTGTGAATCTGAGGCTGGCCTGGTCTATAGYAAGAGTTCCAGGACTTCCAGGGTTGGAGAAACCCTGTCTCAAAACTCCAAAACCAAACCAAACCAAACAAACAAAAAAAAAGAATACTAGACCACAGAAGGTAACTGTAAACTCAAAGGGAGAAAGATAAATCCAAAGACTCAGGGTGAGGGGAAAAGAACAGAGTCAATGGTTCTCCAGAAACAGCTGGGGCCTTCCCATAGGCAGCTCTCTGACCTAGCTGACAATTCCGACCACCTAACTCCCCTTTCTTGCTTAAGACATAGCCACGACTACTCCTTTAATGGAATCTTTTACCCTTCTGATCGTCCATGTCATGAGATGACTCTTTAGAACGGAGCCCTTTTCTAMCCAGGCTCATTGGTGCTCCACTAACTCTGCTCCACACGGAATCTATGTTTTCTCCTTCATTCTCTTCCTTTCTCCTTCTACTCCTCCACAGGAAGAAACAAAAACAAAACTAAAGAAACAAAAAGCTAATGACTGTTAAGAGGCAGGAAGCATTGTGGAAACAGRTGGATATCATCAGATACTTGTCCTTATAAAGCTTCTGTCTGCTGGAGGCTCACATTAGTAAATGGGCAATTATGACTTTGACCTGGACCCTCAAGAAAAGGCACACATGGCCATGGCAGAACCTAATAGGAGGTTAACCCAGTCTAAAGAATTTAACGAAGGCTTCTCTAAGGAAGGGACCTTTAGAGCTGAACAGGTGTGGTGTGAGCGGAGCCCAGAGCAAAGACAAAGAGGGCATGTGTCCTGGATTCTGGTGGCCCGGGTGAATGGGAATAACTGTGTCATAAGTATGTCTGCTTATGATGAGCACCATGCCAACCTACCAGTCACACACGAGCACTCAGCCAGGCTGCTACGTGCGGTGTGGTGGGGCGAGGTGACCATCACAGGAGCAGCAGTGCTAGATGGGACATGTGGACTTCTGCCGAGAAGGTGACTGTGGAAATGCTGGTGGGCTGCAGCAAGTTGAGCAGCAAATGTCATGAATGTGTTCGTGCTATTTTAGACACGGCGCAGAGCTCCAGACGGTGAGGCAGGGAGAGATTGTCCTGGGGTGTGAGCAGAAGAGACAGAGCTCATAATGCACTTCACCATGATGGATCCGGACAACATGAGGTGTGGACTGTGAAAACTTTACAGAGTAAGAGAACATGGCGCTCTGTAATAACCAGGCAGTAACACCAGCTGTAAGAAGCACATTTACCATGGAACTGTGTGAGCTCGGAGACATAAGGGACCTCGGGGAAGTTATTTAAACCCTCTGCACTTCCTTCGMTGATTTATAAATGAGGGAATAACAGTTTCTACTTACAGGATGATTGTAGTGTTTGCTCAAGACAATCCACATGAACACACCAACCCACGGGCAGTGCTTCAGGTTRGTCACCGTTTAGTATTAGGAGAATGGAGGCCTTGACCTCGTTAAAAAGAAAACCAAAGGGAACATCCAGTCTGTCAAATACATGGCTGCTTTGAGATCTCATAGCATCATGTGGCTTGTACAAGTCACACCAGAGCTGGTCTTTGACCCAGATCTGTCTGATACCAGAAAGTGTGTTTTTGATGATGCTACATAATGGTTACAAAAGGCAGGAAGGGGCCATCTCGCCACCTGTCCTCTTCAGGCAGGGATGCTGCACGGGTCAGACTGCAGCTCAGTGAGAGGAATAGCTCTAGGCAATAGCTGGGGTAGTGATSGYGACTGTTCCGTCTGTCCCCTTAGGCAGTCATTAGAATAAAGAATCCTCCTTTTCCCCAGGGCCTCTCGGCGTGTAATAACCATCCTGCCATGTCCCAAGATGAGCGTGAGCTTGTGATATGCTTTTCTCAGCGTGTACTCRGCATCTTGTGAGACAGGGAGGACCWGACTTTRCAAATGGGAAAATGCCTTAAAATGAAATGAAATGTCTTGTCAGAGATTCCACACCTGGAAAGTGAGAGGGGTAGGATTTGAACCCAGCTCTTACCAGCTACACTGGGTTTTCCAACCTCCATCTGTGCTGCCCCTTCCGTCTRTGCTCAGGGCTCTCTGACTTTTCTCGTTCACTCAGTTGTCACCAGCCTCCCCAGAGATTGTACTTAAGTCTGCCAGTGGTGTGCTGGGTTTGGCYTATACTGGCCTACGAGAGCAAGCTCCTTCATTTTCAAGAATTTATGGTTCACACTGATTAACTGAAATGGCCAAGGGATTCTTTTTTTGAATGGGCTCTCGTGTATTGAAGACTTGCCTCAAACTCACTATATAGCTGAGAATGACCTTGGACTCCTGGTTCTCTTCTTCTGCCTCCTGAGTGTGGGGTAGTAACTGCACCCCATGCTTTCTTTATGCAGGGCTAGGAATTGAACTCGGCTTCATGGATGCTTAGCAAATACTCATCTAACTACCTTACATCACAGCTCCGAGAAAGAGTTATTATAACAGAGAAATCAACAAATGCTACAAATCAGGGCCTCACAGCTCCCCTCTACTARCACAGTGACTGTCACATTGTGCCAGCATGCTCAGGAACTGCAGATGCCGGAGACGGCTTTACAAGATGCCTGGCAGGCCTGGGAGCATCCGAAGCTGTGTGTGTGAAGTAGACCACCAGCAAGCACCCCATGTCTCTCTGAGCCACTGCTTCAGTAGGAGGAAGCTCAGAACCAAACTTCCACAGCACAGTTCAGGGAGACAGGCATACGATCCCCAAACCATGTTCATATTTACACAGACGTCGCTCCGTTCAGCGTGTAGGACAGCGGGCATGGCTGGCTACAGTTGACTGGACACGATCTGTGCAGTTGTTCTTGAGTGTTTCTCACGTGGTGTTGCAGTTTGACAGATCTGAACTTTAAGGCACACAATTTTGCGTGAGAAAGAAGCTAGGGGCATGAGAGGGGTGACTCCGKCGTATGTGCCTCTTAATCGGTGGGTATCTCCCAGCTGGGGCCCTTCTCTTAACTGGCTCTGATCCTTCCTTCTAATTTTTCCCACTGTTTGAAGATGAGTAACTCATGGTATCCTGCTAGTTCCCTCAGAGATGTGAACATGACACAAATAATGGTGAATGTTTGCTAGGTGCAGGGGGGGCAACAGCAGGCCATGCCTTAATGTGAGCTGTGTGAACTTGCCAATGACTGACTTTTTTTTCTATTTGGTAAATGGTAATTTCAATAGATCAGCTCACACATGTTATCTGTGTCTGGCTCATATTATCATGAAATGGGTGCTATTATTATACCCACTTCACAGATGAGGAGGATTGAAGTTTTTATTGAAAAAGAAAAACCCAAGTTTTTCACACAAGTACAGTGTTATCCATTCATAAGGGATGCACCATTTTGTGCTCATTGATGGCCCTGGGTAATATATTATAGGCAGTGCATATGCAATAATAACTCAGTGACCTTGAATAACTAACTCATAAACTTTGCAATGTTTAAAGAAAAGTTTCAAAATGTTCAATATAAACAGTTGGCATTAGAAAGCAAGAAATGACATATATAATTTGTCCATCATGTGAACATTAGATACTATAGCCAAGGGCTACAGAACGGATTGTCTTGGAGTTGTTATTTCTCTAATCCTTTGTTTGTTTGTTTTCTTGAGATCAAGTCTTGCTAGGTAGCTGAGGCTAGTCTGGAATCCATCGCGGAGCCGAGGCTGTGCCTGAACTTGTATTGATTCTCTTACTTCAGTCTCCTTAGTGCTGGGATTACAAGCAAGAGCCAATATATGCAGCTCATGTCAGATTCTTTTTTAAAAAATGATTCTTAAGAGGTAAAGCAGGTGTGGCGGCACCTACATATAATCTACTCATAGTTGAGACACACTGGAGGCTGAGAAGAGAAGACTTCAAGTTCCAGCTTGGGTTATATAGTGACATTATCACAGATACCACCACCACCACCACCACCACCACCACCACCACCACCACCACTACCATCAACAACAACAACATCAACAATAACATCAACAACTAAAGAAAAAAAGGGACCATGAATTTGAATGAGAGTAAGGAGGATACATGGAAGAGTTCAAAGGGAGAAAGGAAGGGGGGAATAATTATAATATAATTACATTATAATATTATTACATTATATTATAATGTTTATATTATAATCAAAAACTAAAAACTATTTTAAAAAACTGGTTGAAGTGTGAAATCCATTTAGAGAAAAGTTATTTGAAGGTGCATGGCTATGCTYTCATTATGAAACACGAATTTCTTGTTCCATTCGCAGACACACAGAGCTGACGCCATGTGGTTTATCAGTTCCATGTGGTGAATMCTCCGGGTCCACAGCTTGGCCCCGGCCACTGGCCAATGGGACCTAAACATATGTCATTCTACCTGCTGCTAATCTATTGGTAAGTTGTCAGTGAGGCCCTGCTGAAGACGCCTGATTCTCCTCGCTGCGAAAGTACAGAGAGGCAGCGTTATTTTACCTGAAACTGACAAGGCGAGGCATCTCCCCGCTCCGAGTGTTTTGCTCCACGCTCGTGGAGAGCGTCAACGCCTGGGTCTCCCCCTCCTCGTGTGGCTCTTCTAGGGAGACACAGACGCGCCCTTGCCTTGGTGAGCACCAAGCTAAAACCTTAGCACTCATTTCTGCCCTACCTCTCTACAGATGTAAAAATACCACAACRATATGGTAAGACGTCGAACAAGCGTTGGAAAGTGCTTGGGGAGGATTAAACGAGAGCCACTGTGTAAAAACAGACGGTTCTGAAAGGAAGAGTGGGGCTTGGGATTGATGTCTAGCCCTTGTATTTACAAAGGAGAAGAGTCTTTTGGAGGACATTTGCCCAGGCTGACTCACTCTGTGGGAAGCACAGCGACTACGTGACCCCCCCCACCATGGCCCCCCACCATGTCAGGAGCCACATAGGACAGGCTAAGGCTAGCAGGTGGCATTCCTAGAGGTGGGTCACTTTTTTTTTGGCATGGTTGCAATGGGTGAGCTTGACGGTAAGGCCAAAGAGCCTTCATCTTAGGACTGCTTCTCGCAGCTGATATGTCTTTCCTGTCATTATTCAACTAACAGTCCCTAGGCATTAGCTCACCCTACCGATCAGATTTCCTGCAGATCGACATAAAGATGAACATTCATGAATTAATGCTGTTTAGATGAATTAACAATGATGCTATAGAATTCCTGATCTGATTCCAATAATTTTAGGAAGAAAGTCGTGAGAGATGGTCTTAGTTGCTTTGTCAGAAAGATGTAATAAKGTTAGAATCAGGAATAAAATGTGCCCATTCCTCAGAATAGTAAGTAAAGGCTGCATAATAAGAAATACAATGAGCTTTCATAAGAAGAGAAATAGACTTGGGACAAATTTGTGTTCAAGGAAAAACGTTTAGGTCCAAGGATACAACTGCAGGTGTACATATCAAGCATATAGAATGAAACACTGCTTTGAACTTAAATATCAGCATCCTCCTGTAACCCCCATTGTATGTAACACTTTATCTCTGAGGTAATTTTCTAAAGAACTTTTTGTCTGAGAAGGTATAAAGAGCCACAGAAAAGAAATAAAGTTGTTAGTTGGATAGTTTGGCTTACAAGGCTCTGACTGCCCCATCCATCCATCCATCCATCCATCCATCCATCCATCCATCCATCCATCCATCCATCCAAATGTATATGTCTATTTGTCTATATGTACATGTGTAGGTAGATGTGTGTATGTAGGCATGCATGAATATTTGTGGAGTGTGTAAGACAGGTGACTGGGCAGAACGAAAATTTGAGTGTGTTAATGTGTAAATAAGAATGTGAATGAAAATGTAAATATGTGTGTGGATGTATATGTGTCTGTGCATATTTGGCTGTGTAAAGCTTCTTGGTTCTTTTCCTTTCCTTCCTCTCCGGTTCACAAAGAGTTAACCAGCCTAGCCAGAGARTAATCCTTTACCTAATCACCCTCACTGTTAGCAAAAAGTGTCAGTAGAACCTGAGGCCTGCAGCTTCTGGCGTCAGAGTAACATGAAGTCAAGATAGGCAAAGGTTATTTTAGAAAGCGACCCTGCTCTCTTGAAAGACCTGGTCTTGCCCCATCCGATGCTCTTGGCCCTCTGCTGCTTCAGAGAGGACTCAGACCAGGGTACCACCCAGTGCTTCTGTCACACTGCATTATTAACACACCCTTTCTTTTGTTGTCGCCGCTGCGCATGAAGATGTCATTAGACACATCTGGGCGAGTAGCCACACTCTAGTGGGGATCCCTGATCTGCAGGCAGAAACTTTATAAAGTTCCACACCCCTTATCTCCTGAGATGCTTTGCCATGAACGGGACTGCCTTGTGCCTTACAACTTTAGAATGTTACAAGAACAGAAATATGAGCCCCTGGCCTCAGGGGAGTGATGACCATTGAGACAAGGAGAGTTCTCATCAAGAAAATYTTACATAGGACCTCCCTTTCACATTCTAAGAACCACTTCTTTTGTAAAACAGGGAAGTTGGGCTAGGTTTCCCCTTACGTCCTAATGAGCAATAATTAATATTTTACTGTCCTATAGACTGTAAATGCCATATACTTCACTTACACATAAACTTCAAGTTCTATCCACAACATTCACCACATAAGATATTTCTGTGCTTAAAATTTAACATAACCGTGTGGAGAAGAGAAATGGATGAGAATGTGAAACCTAGAGATTTTAGAACTGAAATAGCCAAATCTAACTGACACCGGAGCCTCAGGACTCTCTGCATTTGTTCCGATCTCTAACTCAACCTTCTGGCTTCCAAACACACTGCGCCTGTATCCCAAGTGTTCAAGTGTATCTCACGAATCAGCTCGGTCCAAACACAGAATGGTAAATAAACAAAGCACAAAGTAAATATTCTCATACCCCGTGGCGGTCCTCGAAGTATGCCAGGCTGGTTTTCGTTAAGACAAAGAAACGGACTTTGAAATTCGAGGGTGAAGTCCTTCGCTTCTGTTGGGACTTCTTGATCAGCTGTTCTTCCAGGAGGATGAAGTTGTTCATGGTCCAGTTCTGAAAAGGGATGCGCCTTGGGCATCACCCCTCCGTGTGACTGAAAGGGAGGAACGGCAGTAGCGACCGAGACAGGATGCAGTCGATCTGTACAGAGTCCTTCAAAGGCGGCTTGCCTCTAACCTTATCTTTTCTATCTGTATCAACCAGCCTCACCGCTGAGCTCCCTCCTCTGATGTCAAAGGCCACGACCACATCCTTTCAAAATTCACCGAGCTAAGAGGTACATGTGTACCCTTAGCTATATGGTTTGAAAATGAGGTTTGAAGAAACTTAGAATTTTAAGAGGAGTTCACTTTTAACTCTTCTAGCTCCTGGCTTAGCCTCGGCAACAGTTAAGCCAGGTAGACAAGGGACTAAGAACAGGGGTCCAGAGGTCAGCGGAGCTCAGCTTCTATGTAAGTTTCCCATTGCTATGATCACGGATTGCYACAGGCTTAGTGGCTCAAAGCGCCGTGGGGTTACTTTACAATTCTCAGAAGTCTGAAATGGGTCTGGCTGAGTGACAGTCATGGTGACTGTGGGACTATGCACTTTTCCAGCAGGTCTCCAGGGGACACTGCTTCTGGGACCATCCTACTGAGGGGCACCCTGGTAGCCCCCATCTTGACTCTTTTTCTCCATCTTCAAACCCCCAAACTGCAGGTTGAGTCCTGCTTGCTCCATATTGCCGAAACCTCTTCCTCCTACCTGTGCTCCACTAAAGGGTCCTGAGAACCACACTGGGCCCATCTCACAGGGCTCATCTAGGACAGGCTCCCTATTTTAAGGTCAGCAGATGGGCGCTGTGACTCCATTTGAAATCTAAATTACCCTTTGTCACCCAACCTCACATGGTCACAGGTAGTGGGGATTAGGGCATGCAGAGATCTGCACAGGGATGTTTATTCCACCTATAGGTTTGAACTCCATCTTTAATACCTGCCACCTGCCCAGTGGCTTCGAACATCAGTTCCTTCATCTATGAAAGGAAGCAATGGGGGCCTTGTATGAGGTACTCCAGGGCCCCCTTTTGACACCTTCAGTATGTCTGGCTTCCAGGGTGCCCCGTTAGCCTTCCGGGTAAGCCACTTCTCAAATGCAGTGTCCTGTGTCTGAACGCACTCTCTTGTCTCTTTCTTTTTTGGTGAACGCCTAAGTGACACTACCAGCCTTGACGACAGGCAACTTTCTCTGGAAAGCCTTTCAGACTTTCCCACATGGAATCCTCTCTCCTATTTTCCTCTGCCATAAGGACCCTAATTAGGAGGTAGGACATGCAGACAGGCCGCAAGCTACCTCCTCGTAAGGGTTCTTTGGGAACTGAACCTCATCTCCCCTGTGGACAGTACACAGGGTCTGGCCTTAGAGTGAGGACAACACTATGGTGTAGAATTTATGTGAGGTTCATTGTGACCAGGAAGTCAATAACCAAGAAGCCCCAGTGCAAGCAGAGGCGGTGCAGCAGAGAGGGACAGAGGGCGAGACATAGGGAGGGAGGCAGGACAACTTCCCCGTGGAGTTCTATATGTAACTTGCTAATTACAGCCTCCTTTCACATTATATATTGGATGCTGCTGAATAATGAAGGCAAAAAGAGGGGAGGAGGGGAGGGGAGGACAGAGGAGGGGAGGGCAGGGGACTCAGGAGGAAGATAAGCTGAGATTTTAAGACAGGAAAATATGTACAAAAGAGGTAGACTTTTTAAAATACAGTTTGTAGCAAAGATTACTATTTTCATTTTCTTTCTGGCTAACTGATTGCCTGAAGGTTATCTGGACATCTGGGCGGCCTGAATGAAGACTACATTATTGCTAGCCCTCCCTGTAACTTGCTATGGCCAGGCAACTCTTCTCCGAAGAAGAGACTGTGGCGGAAATGGAAGCACCCTAGTGGGGTGCAATGCTGTACACCCATACTCTCAGCTCTCCGGAGGCCGGCTCARGCAAAGGACGAGGCTCCTTGGTGGCCACCGTCCTATCTCCTCCCTTTCTCTTCCTACCCACTAGGGTGTTGACTTGATGGTTGGAGCCGGAAGAACTATTTTATACTACATACTGTGGAGGTTACTCATGAGAGCAATGGACCCATGATAGGAGGAATCTGGGGCTGTAATGACCACAGTCTGGGTCATTCATGCTAGCTGTGGAGTGCCTTTTCCACACTCYCTCTTAGACAAGAGGCTGAGAAGCAGAGGATCGTCTCTTTTAACATAAAAAGAAATACGCCATTAATATGTTCTAGGACCCTGTTATGTTAGTTTCTGTTACTGGTAGTACATCCAACTCTAATACCATGTAATCACGTGTACTGCCTTCTCAGCTACTGTAAATTACTTTGGGAAGGGTAGGTTTATGCTAGATTGATTCAGGTACAAGGACTGACAGACTATACGGTACTTTTACCAGGGAAAGCAGAATATGAGGCACTATTGCCGTTCATTTGCCAAGTCCCTATGTAGTACAATAAACAATAATTTTATTTTCTCCAACACCGAGCACTGTAAACCACTTCTGGGGACTGCTCCATGCCCTCTCTTAGATATAATGTTAGAACCCCCAATATTTTCTCTGTCGTATTAACAGTCTCTTTRTTTTTATTTTGGTTTTAAAAGCTTTAGGTTGGTTTACAGGCGACAAATTCCAAAAGCTCATACTAGTGCCTGTGCCCAGCATGAGGTGAGGCTACATGGTGAGGTCCCTGTCTGAAAGAAGAGCAAACAATAGTGCAAAGGAGGCTGGGGGCATGGCGCAGTGGCTCAGAGCGCTGGCTTGATGACATGAGGACTGGAGTTCAGGCCCAGCATCCAYRGCARGCCAGGCGCGGTCTGCTGCATGCCTCTAACTGCAGCACTGCGAGGGGTGGAGACAGGCAGATAGCTTCCTAGAACCAGACGGCTGCCAGCTTAGACGGAAAACAGAGAAAGACCTTGCAGCCAGTGAGGAACACAGAGGAGGATAGAAGACACCTAAAGCCTTCATCTGGCCTGTGCATGATACATGCACAGGCATGTACACCTGTCCATGTGGACATACACCACACACAGGAGAAAAAGCAAKAAATGATCAATAACTAAAAATAAAACAATACAAATGTGTTCCTACTAGCCAACGATAGAACAATTTCGAGCACCAAAAAATAGGTGTTTTATATTCTGAGTTAGTTCAAAATAAAGCTGAAAATAAYCCAACCCAGTGACTATCTTTGGAAGGTGGTGAATAACCAACTTGATATTCTGGAGACTGGAAACAAAAATAGACTAGGTCCTTCTGGTTTTCATGAAGGAATATACTTCAGCTTAGTCATCAAATATTTAATAATGTAAAGTGAAGAAGGAAAGAAAGAACATGGCTACTTCACAATCTGAGTGTGGCTAATGACCCCAGTGACTGTTAAACTTGCTGTGTCACAGGTGAGAGGGAAATATGCAATCAGTAAGAGGTGACCGCACAGTGACAGGCTGACCATTCTTCACACGACAGACACAAGCAGACGCCATG
>BDUI01015921.1:23912-37049 GCA_002335545.1 Apodemus speciosus
ACATTGCAAATTAGAATGATCTCTTAATATTTTTAATGAACCACAAACTACTTGAGGGTAGCCAGCAGGGAACGTACCTGCCTTTGCACCTCGCACAAAAGGGATCATCAAATGGTGTGTTACCCAGCTGGCAAAGCTCAGGGCTCACCAGGCTTCCCACCTGACAGCCTGTCGCTGGAGAATGGAAGCCATAATGCCTGTGGTGACTTGACCACCTTGACGTTACGTGAGCTGTGGGCTTTAGCTGTAATGAGATCTCTGCTTCTGAGAGCCGTTCTGGTTCTTTTTAGCAGCCTTGCTTGCTGTATAAACAGTCAGGTGGGGAGTGGGGCTGGGGTGCAGGGAGCAGTTGGCATGCTGACACCAGCACTCTGGGCTTACCGGGCTTGGCTACAGGCAAAGCTGAGGATGCTGCCAGATGCCATGCGGTGCCCACTAGCACTAGGTGGATGCTAACTGCTGTTGGCTCAAAGACCAGCTCTTAGGCTCCAGGGTCTAAGTTAAAATCTGAAGTTAAAGACTAGAAAATGGATTTGAAGCCATTATAATTTGAATAACACATACTCCTACCAATTCTAACAAACTCAAAGAAAACAAGGAAGAAGAATAATAAAAAATTCTATATGCAGTAATTTTACGGTGATGCCATCCCACAGTTGTTTCTTGACAGTGTCTCCCACAGTGTAAACATTGAAAACAGGCTTTGATATCCTACTTTGTCCTGACAGGTAAATTCTAGTATACTTGTGCTTTTGTTTGCTTGTTCGAGACTAGTTTTTTTTTTTTTTAATCATTTTTTGGCTTACAGCAAAATTGGGAGAAAAGTATAGGAAGCACACACACACACACACACACACACACACACACACGCACACACACACGCACACACGCATGCACACGCAAGTCCTTGGGGGACACTCAACAGACTAGAGCACCAATCAATTAAGGATATCTTGGTTAGGTCTAGCCTTTGACAGTTCGTTAGTCACTGGTGTGAGTGTCTAAGAAAGCAGCTGCAGGGGGAAGGATGTATTTAGGCTCAAAGTGTTAGTGGCCTCTGGCCTGGTCATTTGACCCTAGGCTTGCGCAGTGACTCTGGCATGGCGGGCTACAGGTAACACACAATGCTTCCTTCATGGACAGGAGGCAGAATGGGAGAGACAGGCAGGGTCAGGGAAAAGAAATACCCTTAACCAGGCTCTGCCTTCTATCCCCCACTCTGTGAGAATCAGCTGAGTCCTCCGTGACCAGCCTCTTGTACGCTTGACCCACCCCCTCTGTAGAGCCACCAGCTGGTTATTAGGCCTTTAATACATGAGCCTTTGGGGAGGTCATTTCATATTTAAACCATCACAAGAATTATGAAAAACTGCTGCCAGCATTTATTACATTTATATATGTTGTGTAGCATGGATTTTCTGCTCATCGTGGATCCTGTATTAACAGTTTATAGGAGCTCCTAGATTATGGAGTACTCATGAACCGATTAGCCCATTGTTGAAGGTAAGAGTAAGTTACACTCTGTGTAAGTTAAACGTTCACGCTGGATCCACGGAACAGCGGGGTTGCGCAGCATACTCTCCTGGGGAGGCAGATGTTGATCCTGTGGCCTCTGTCCTGCTCAGAATCACCCTACAGCATACACCCTGGGAAAGAGTCTCAGCTCAAAGTCTAATTTCCTCTACTCGTATTACATTTGTGTACGTGTGTGTGTGTGTGTGTGTGTGTGTGTGTGTGTGTGTCTGTCTGTCTGTCTGTCTGTCACAGGACAGCTCTCAGGAGTCAGTTGACTTGTACCATGTGGGTTCTGCGTATCAGATTCAGATGGNCACACACACACGCACACACGCATGCACACGCAAGTCCTTGGGGGACACTCAACAGACTAGAGCACCAATCAATTAAGGATATCTTGGTTAGGTCTAGCCTTTGACAGTTCGTTAGTCACTGGTGTGAGTGTCTAAGAAAGCAGCTGCAGGGGGAAGGATGTATTTAGGCTCAAAGTGTTAGTGGCCTCTGGCCTGGTCATTTGACCCTAGGCTTGCGCAGTGACTCTGGCATGGCGGGCTACAGGTAACACACAATGCTTCCTTCATGGACAGGAGGCAGAATGGGAGAGACAGGCAGGGTCAGGGAAAAGAAATACCCTTAACCAGGCTCTGCCTTCTATCCCCCACTCTGTGAGAATCAGCTGAGTCCTCCGTGACCAGCCTCTTGTACGCTTGACCCACCCCCTCTGTAGAGCCACCAGCTGGTTATTAGGCCTTTAATACATGAGCCTTTGGGGAGGTCATTTCATATTTAAACCATCACAAGAATTATGAAAAACTGCTGCCAGCATTTATTACATTTATATATGTTGTGTAGCATGGATTTTCTGCTCATCGTGGATCCTGTATTAACAGTTTATAGGAGCTCCTAGATTATGGAGTACTCATGAACCGATTAGCCCATTGTTGAAGGTAAGAGTAAGTTACACTCTGTGTAAGTTAAACGTTCACGCTGGATCCACGGAACAGCGGGGTTGCGCAGCATACTCTCCTGGGGAGGCAGATGTTGATCCTGTGGCCTCTGTCCTGCTCAGAATCACCCTACAGCATACACCCTGGGAAAGAGTCTCAGCTCAAAGTCTAATTTCCTCTACTCGTATTACATTTGTGTACGTGTGTGTGTGTGTGTGTGTGTGTGTGTGTGTGTGTGTCTGTCTGTCTGTCTGTCTGTCACAGGACAGCTCTCAGGAGTCAGTTGACTTGTACCATGTGGGTTCTGCGTATCAGATTCAGATGGTCAGGCTGGGTGCCAGGGCTTCTACCTGTGGGGCCACTCCCCTCACCTCTTCCTTGTCAAAAAAGAATCCCCCAAAATATTTTATATTGGGAAAACTTTCTTGTTAAAATTTTGGGCATGCATACACACAACGTATGTCACAGCATGTGAGTTCAGGGTCTTGCACTCCCAGGGATGCCCCGACTTACCTCCCATCTCATTGTAGGAGACACTAGAACATCTGACTTTTTGTGGGCTCTGGGGACCCAAACCCAGGTCCTTACACCCGTGCAGGAAGTACCTAATGCGCTGAGCCATCTTCCCAGTTCTCAAATAGTATTTCTACTAAACCCTTGTATAAATGAAATTTATTGTCAAATCATGGTGAGCTGAACTGCCTCACTCTCTCCAAAGCAGCCCATTTGCATTCCTGTGGGTTTGAATGAGATTCTACGCTGTTCAACACCCTGACAGCCTTAGTTGGTCAGTGTCTGGGACCTGCTAGGTGCTGTCTTGCTGCTGGTTTGATTTGTACTCATGGGCTCATGTAATGATGTTGGGTGTGTTTCCATATGCTTAAGATATGTTTGTCATGTCTGATGAAGTATCTGGGTTTTGGTCCCATTCTGTTGGTTTGCTCGGTATTTTAAACAGGAGCCTGAGGCACGCTACACAGACACACTGTGTCCTTGGTCCCAGCCCATTTTTCTTGTTCTTTTTTCTTTATTCCCCTTCCTTTTCCACTTGATGAGGTCTTTCCATACTGCCCAGGCYGGCTCCAGGTCCCTCCAGCCTTCAAATCGATCCTCTTGGCTCAGCGGCCCCAGTGGTGAYGCATACAGGTCCATGCTTCCACACTTTGCCCATTTTAAAGATGAGTTTGTTCATTTTCCTAGTGTTGAGGTTTAAATTTGCTTGGATTTTGATTAGGAATGCATTGAAACTCTAAATCAAATTAGAAAGAATAGCTGGATGTGATGGCTCACTCCTCTAATCCCAGCCCTTGGGAGACTGAGGCAGGAGGACTGTCATAAGTTTAAGGTCAACCTAGGCTACATAATGAGTTTTACACAAGACTAGAATACAGCTTTATAGTGCAAGAGTCTCAAACAAAAAAGAAAGTTGGGACAATATCAAACATTCAAATTCATGAACATGGACTTCTCTACACCTGTTAAGTTCTTGTATTGATACATCGTAACAATCTGTCATTAATTGTTATATTTGATCATAAACAAAGTGAAAACAGTTGTCTCAATATTTGTCATTTATCAGTTTTCTGTCCCCCACCCTTGTTCTTTTTCCTATTTTTGTCTTTAATTCATTTCTGTCTTTTGTGACTGTACCAAACATCTGACAATTCCATTTTCTTCCTCTCTTTTTGACATATTAATTAGGCTTCTTTAAAATTCAGTTTTGCTGGTAAACCATGTCGCACATAGGCACGCTGGCATGCAAGCGCTGTAGTCCTGCTTCCTGGTTACAGATAGGGGTCTGGTATAATTCTGAAGGATCCAAGGAATGGTAATGAGATCTGGCATCAACTGAGACTCCCTTCCTGCCCTCCACCAAGGAAGCCAGGCAGTGGCTTCTCTCTGGCCATCAAAGTCCTGTGTGGCATTTCCTCCAAGAAAAGGGTGAAAAATCTGTTGTTTCTGTTGCCGAGTCCAGAAATCATCCCGGCATTATTTGGGGTTCCCTTCCAGGAATCTTAGCCTCTTTAATAGATTGAAAACAAGATTGGAAGGAGACTTGAGGACAATTTTATTAGGGTTTGAGAAAAACAACAGGGTGAGCAAACCGTACATGTCAGCGGCTGCGGGGTGGGGCATGGCGGAGAAGGGGAAGAGAGAAGCTGTCTTCTTTTGAGTTAGGGCACGAGAAAGCAGTAGTTGAGGCTGGCAAGCAGCCACGAGGAGGAAAAGGGGAACAGGTGCGCTTCAGCAGATGAGTGGGAGAGCCTTTTGCCCAGGAGAGGCATGGGAAGGGAGAAGCTACATTTGTCTGAGTAACCTTAAAGGGGTGGGGCAGGCTCCGCAGCAGCGGCTCTGTAAGTGGATCCACTGAGGAAGGGGCTTCTGGGAAGGATAAACCCATTTTCTCATTAAGGGGATAAGATAATTATTCCTGTCTTGTCCTTAGCATGATTTTCTGGTGAATCAGATTTCCTATGGCGTGGATAGACTCCCTGCCAGGCCCAGCTGTGTTAACTCTTGAGGGAAGACACAATAGTTTGTAATGTTCTGATCTTCAGAACAGGCTAGAGGTATAGTTCATTCTTTTAACAGGAGGTCTAAGAAGTTGATGTGTATTTTTCTAGTGTTTCCAGGGAAACAGGAGATCCAAATCCCACAGGGATGTAGGGGTCCATCCTCAGTGGCCTCCAAGGTAGCTATCTAAATTAGCTAGATCTTTTGGATAATCTGGTTCAGCTTCTACATTAGCATTTCACTGTAGTGTGTGTGTGTGTGTGTGTGTGTGTGTGTGTGTGTGTGTGTGTATCTGTCTGTGCATGCGCACACGCACTCGCATGCACACACCTGCATGTATACTAGGTGTCAGATTCGGGCTTTCAAGCATTCCAAGTAGGCATTACCCCTTAGCTGTAAACACGTTCTGAATTTGTGTTCATCTGTGATGGAGATGCTTCTTGCCCTACACCTCATGGACCAGTTTCGCAGCAGCAGATTCTCCAGCTCATCTCTTTTAACCTTTGTGGAGTTCAAGTAGGTTTTGGCTATGGGGTAGGTTTTGGCGTGTGGGAATGCTGTGGCTGGCTGATTGTCTATTTAGATACTAACATTTTCTATACATCAGTGGTAAGGATTTGCTTTTCTGGTGTTGGTGTGCTCACTGTGTGCTCACTGGGGCAGCACTGTGCCCTACTTCCTCCTCTATCTACTGCTTGGCTAACTGTTTAGCAAAGATCTCCAGACTCTGGCCTATCCCAGTGTGCAACCTGCCTCCTTACTAAGTTTATTCACTTTAGGGAAAGGTATATGATTTGTCCTCTCACTTGACTACCTAGAGGCCACTGCTAAGTTACTAGATAACCTAATCTTAATATCACTGTGTTTCCAAGAGCAGTGAGGCCCGAGGAGAGGGGAGGAGCAGGGAGCTTCTGGAGCAGTCAGCACACACCAGCGTTTCCCAGTTAAGTTCATGTGTACAGGCCCAGTTCATGGCATGCCAAACCATTACAACAGTAACAGCAGGCGAGATGGCTGACTGCACATCAGCAGAGATGAAGACAATAATGAAGTCTGAAATGTCACGAGAATTAGCAAAGCGTCACAGAATGGCGAGAAGTATGTGCTGGTGGCCACGCAGCCCGGGTAACTTGCTTACGTAGGGTTGCCACCAGCCCTCTGTTCTTAAACCCCTGACCGCCCCTCACACCATGTCACTGCCACCATCTGTTTCACCTGATGGCATGCACACCTTATCAATCATACAGGATAAACATGCACACCTTATCCATTTACCTGATAAACATGTACACCCTATATACACTTGAGTGTGTAGATGCAGATGTAGGTATATAAGCACGGAAATGTTATCAATATCATTTGTTAGAATAGATGTTACATGTGGTGCTGGGGATCCCACTCCAGGTCTCCTGCACAGCAGACAAAAACCACCAACCGTGCTGCCTCTCCACCCTTAGCTGTCACTCTCGTTGTTGGCACAGTCTCCCTGCCATGATTTTATGGATGGTTTTATGACTTTTTTCTTTATAATATTTGTTCTGTATTTTCAAAATGTTTTTAGATGTAGGAGGGTTTTTGCTTTTGTTTGTTTGCAGGGAGGGCAGGGGGTAGTCTCCTGCTTGGTGCTCTCCGAGTTTCCTGGATTTATGGTTTTGTGTCTGGTATTAATTTGGAGAAATTCTCAGATTTGCAAGTAAAGCTAGCGAGTTATTCAGGTTTCCTTACAGAGCCAAAGAAAGAATATTCTTTGATTAGATAGGCTAACTAGATAGGCTCATTCCAGGAATGCAAGTATCTTAGGGTTTTACTGCTGCGAACAGACACCATGATCAAGGCAACTATATAAGGACAACATTCGAGTGGGGCTGGCTTACAGGTTCAGAGGCTTACGTAGTCCATTATCATCCAAGGCCAGAGCATGGCAGCCAGCATCCAGGTGGGTGCGGGAGGGCTGAGTTCTACTTCTTTATTTGAAGGCTGCTAGAAGACTGACTCTTCTACACTGCGCTTCAAAGCCCAACCCCACAAAGACATACTTCCTCCAACAAGGCCACCCCTCCAAACAGTGCCATTCCCTGGGCCAAGCATATTCAAACCACCACAGCAAGGATGGCTGAAAATTGAAAAATAAGTCACAGGTCAGCTTAATGGGTGTTTTCAGAAAAGCCTCGTGTCAGGTTCAGCACCCCTTCATGATCTGAACACTAAGAGCAGAAGCAACAGACCGACACATGAGAAGCCGTGAACAACCAACCGTGGCCAGCACTGCTACACAGGGAACCAGGAGCCAGGCAAGTGCTCATTCTCTCCAGGCCTCTTCACCGCAGCATTTGAAGGCTGAGCTGGAGCCACAAAGAAAGAAGGAAGTAAAGGGATACAAACAAGAAAGGACAATGTCTAATTGTGTAAATCATATGATCCCATACTTAACCCTAAAGTTTCCACCTTAATGTAAGACTTGAAACTCAAAACCGCCAGAGGAAAAYTGAAAACTTTTCAAGACATGAGTGTAGGCAGGGACCCTCGGAAAGGCATTCCAGCAGCTCAGGACTACCTGTGTGAAGGAAGGGAGGCAGGGGGAAGGAGAGTGACAGGCAGGTGAATATAGGCAAAATGCAGTTATATACATATATGAAGACATTTTTGTATACTTGCCAAAAATTTTTAAATTGAAGAAACACTTTAGGATGGAAAATGGCTTGAAGTTCATACAAGAAGAAAACCATTTCTTTGCAGGGAACTGTTTATGAGGGGAAGGAGGAGCAGCAGCTGGGCAGGTGATGGAGACCCACGAGCATCAGGTGCAGCTTCCTTTTTAAAGTCAGTGGATGAGAAAGTTCTGCTGTTGTGTTCAGTAGAGACTTGAAGGAAGTGCGGGGGTGAACTGTGTGAATATCTGAAGACAATGCACTCCAGGCAGAGGGAAGGAGGTGGGGTGCCCAGGGAGAGAATGTGGTCACAGGTACCCACGTGGCTGAGGTAGCGAGAAGCACAGCATGGGCTGCCTGGCTTTAAGAGGAACTCAGAGCAGACATGCTTCCTATCCAGAGAACACTTCCTAAAACATTCCATGTCTAAAGTGCTTTTTTCCTTGAGGGGGCTAAGATTTTGCTTTTGAACAATTACTAATTTTTAAAGTTAGCATACAGAGTAGGTTTCCGTGTGGTGTTTTTCTATGTACACATCACTGTGCCTTGTTACACATCTTGCAACCTCACTGCCTCCCCTCAGACGTCCAAGCCTTTCTTACCCTAATGCTAACATCTTACATTGCCATGGTATGTGGGACAGAACTAAGAAACCTCATCGGTTAATTATTATTAACTGAAATTCAGACTTAATCTGTGTTTYATTGACTTTCCTGCTAATATAACATTGYGAGAGGCAAACAACATAAAAATATAGACGTAGGCAAGGGCCTGAAAACACTCCAGTAGCTCAGGACTGCATGTGGTAGGGACGGGGTCCAGAATAAGGGGGATGTGGGTGGTCCATTGTACAAGGTCCCGACAGGTGCTCCGTCCTTCCTTGCTCCTGAGAGCTTAGTCTGTCATACGGAGCCCCGATGAGATGTTCCCATGGAACCCAAATGGAATGTCTTACTATTTGGGTTGATCCAGTAAAGTTTGCCAAAAGACTAGGTTGCATTATGGGCTTAGAAGAAAACTGTGGATGTAAAATGCCCGTCTCCAGGAGAAAGAAAGGGTTAATTCTGCCTCATAGTTTAGATCATCTTATTTCCAAAGAAAAGAGCTTTGAGAAGCCTGGAAAACACTTCCTTAACCAAAGGCCAGGGTTAACAGCGGCAATGCGAAGTCATGTCCAGATGGTGCAGTGAGTCGACAAACCTGACAGATGACCCATGAACAAGACTTACTTCTAGACAAGTGTGGGCAGGAAGGTGTGGCAGCTCTCCTCCTCATCACCAAGGCTCATGGCTGACACAGCAACAGAAGGGAAGATTAATAAGAGAAAAGCATAACAGATTTATTTAATCACATTTCATGTGACTCAGGAGGCGTCTGAAGTAAAGACCTAGGAGAAATCGTTTTTGTGCTTTGGTTTGATGGATAATGGCCAGCCATGAGCTCACAGAATGGTTGTATTTAGTGGCCAGAGACCCAGGGGCCCTGTGAGGCCTGCTGGCTCTGGCTCTGTGGTCTCCTAGGTGTGCAGTAGGGCTCTCTGGGATGGTCTTCAAGAAAAAGGAAAAATGGACCCTTTTAGGTCTTACAGTTTGCTCTGAGGAAAGAAACTCCACTTTCTGTGACACGTTGGAGGAGAAGTGCTCTGACTTTCATGGCTCAGTTGCAGAGCTGGTGGGGAGTAGGGAYGGGAGGGGGCAGGAGAAACACAGACTAAGCTTCTAAGGTCTCCAGTCCTCCCTCGGTTCAGAGCACTCCTCCCCAGGCACTGTACTATGTTGCGGTGTCATATTCTGAACCAAAGTGAACCTTTGCCTACCCTATGGTTTCCCACAGAGTGATCACTAAAGAATACATATGTTAAGCCAGGCATGATAGTGCACACTTTAACCCCAACACTTGAAAGGCAGTGGCAGGTCGATCTCTGTTCAAGGCCAGTCTGATCTACAGAGAAAGTTCCAGGACAGCCAGGGCTACCTGGAGAAACCAGCTTAGTTTTTTTGTCCCCCAAAAAACTAAAACAGAATATGCATATCTGTGGCAAAAGTAATCTATATTTTTATATTTTTATTTATTTCCCACAATTATTCATTACTTAGCACCAAAGATTATGGTTATTTTGTGTTATCACATGGGAGAGGGAGGCAGGCAGACAAAAAGCAGGGGGCAGGGCGTCTGCTCTGTCTGTGTCTGTTCCTGTGTAACCCACACGTGTATCAGTACTGTCACTGCCTTTACYGAATCATGTATGTTCAACAGTTCATTTGTAAATTCCTAGAATTCACACTTATCGCTCATGGAACCCGTCCGTGGCTGTGTCACCCATTGTTATTTTGACTAAATAATTTTGTCACTTATTTAAAGAATTTTGAACTTTAAATTTTTATTGTATGTGTATGCTCATCATTTTTAAATCTTTATCCCTTAAAATACATTGTAGCTCATCCCATTTACAATGTAAACTGTGGGGCTGGAGAGGTGGCTCAGCGGTTAAAATCATATACAGAGGACATGAACTTGTTTCCGGTACTCACAGTGCCCTCTCCYCTCACATGGACACCTGTACTCATGTGCAGACACAAGTAAACATAATTAAAAATAATAAAATCTTTAAGAAGAATTGATAGTATGTAAAAAAAAACCCACTCTCTTAAATATCATAAATTAAACACTAAGAAAGTCAAAAAGATTGGCCAAACCAAAAGGAAGGAGACTGCAGCATCCAGACCAGTCCTCCAGGAAACAGAGCTTGCTTCTACTCCACACGAATTCAAGCAATCTTAAGTGACCTCTAGTTGACAAAGGAATATTCCCTCAGGAATTCTCCTGGTTAAATAGTTCAGTTTTTGAAGGAACTATTTTTAAATAAGCCTTAAATATACAAGAAAAAAAATAAACCACCCAACCTCCAATACAGTTGGCAGCTTGAGAAGAGCTTAATTACCCTTCTTCTCTGTAACCATCCAGAGAAAGCAACCCTGTAACCAGCAGAGTACTTATTACCTGCTGGGTGCAAGCCAAGTGGAGTCCCCACTGCTAAGTTCAAAAAATAAACAAGAAGAAAAGAAAGAGAAAAAGACAAAGGTGTGTGGAGGGAGGAAATAATGAAGTCCAGAAGCAGGGGGCAAAGGTGGGACCCCGCCTGACTCCTGAMGCTGAGGAGGACCAGGGGCTATTCTAAAGGATTCCATGGAAAATGCCTGGGACAGAGCCTTTGTTCACTGTGGTTGAAATAAAAGTTAAACTAAGGGTCGGGTAATTCACTACAATTTTCTGTAAATGCCTCTCCACAAGGGACCAGAGAATAAAAATTACATTTTTCATTTGAAAAGACTGAAAGGGTCAGTAAATGAAAAATTTAAGGAAAAAAAAAAGAGGTGGATCAGAAGACTTTTTTTTTTTTTAATTGAGAAGCAGAACAGAACAGAACAAAGGGTTGTTGGTGTCACAAGAGCAGAGCTGACAGTGCTCTCCAGAGCAGCCTCACACAGCGCCACTTTCTGGCTGTTGTTTCCRTCTGTCTCCACTGGCCTTGGCCCTGGGTTTCACGGCTTAGAGCAGTGGCCCTAAGCTGTGTAAGGGTGCCTGCAGAGGATGCTCTCTGCTCCCACATGGATGCTAGAAAGCTGTATCCTTAACAGAAATGCTGAATTATAACCTTAGCCACAGCACACATGTGGGCATGGCCTCAAGAAAACCCTGAGTAGATAGAGTGGAAGAACGTTCTAGAATTCTTTGTGAAAATGAGTATAAAAATAGACTCCAAGCAACAGCAACAGCTGTGATCCTAATGAACAGGAAGAGAAAGCCCAAGCAGTAGGAGGTGCCTTCCAAGTTCCCACTGTAGCAGTCCCCTGAAAGTCATGGAGACTCACAGCTCACCCACTGGGGACATGTGATATCACATGTCCTAATGGGAAGTGCTGTCTTCACACAGAATTTCAGCTTCAAATCCTGTGAGGTAGGTAGTGCTTATCCTAACACTAGGGAGGTTGAGGCAGGAGGATCCACTGTCATTCTTAGATGCATAGCAAGTTCAAGGCCAGCCTGGATAAAAAGACCCTATTTCCACCCCTCCCCCAAAACAGAGGAACTAGATAAAGAAAAAGACATTTAGTAGGATGGTGGTGGCACACGCAGAGGCAAATGGATCTCTGAGTTCGAGCCCAGTTAGGACTACAAAGTGAGTTCCAGGACAGCCAGGCGCTACTCAGTGAAACCCTGTCTCAATCAATCAATCAATCAATCAATCAATCAATCAATCAAACAGTCTAGCCATCTTTCTATTTGCTGGCAGGAGTTGTCTGCATGGTATCCTGTCATGTGATTGGTTTGTTATAATTTACATTATAGTCAACTTATGGAGGGTAACAAGCCATAACTTATATTTATTCAAGTAGAATTGGGGAAATGGAGAAAGAAATTTCTACCTCTGTTGGTTTTCAGATTTTGTTTCTTGAAGATATATTGTGCTAAGCATTGCCTTTATATGATCTTTGGTAAGCCTCCAACAGCTTATAAGGATCAGATAATATCTTCTTCCCTATTAGGAATATTTTCCTTGAAATTAGTTGTTTAATGTCCTGTAAAGTTCTGGAGATGTTGGATTGGAGAGATGRCTCAGTGGTTAAGAGCACTGACTGCTCTTCCTGAAGATCTGAGTTCAATTCCCAGCAACAACAGAGTGGCTCAACAACCATCTGCAATGGAATCCAATGCCCTCTTCTGGTGTGTCTGAAGACAGCAATGGTGTACAAATATGCATAAAATAAATAAATCTTAAAAAAAAAAAGGTCTGGAGATGTGGCTCAGTGGTGGAATGTTTGTCTACTATGTGTGGGAGCCACGGTTGGATCTCCAGCACGCAGTCGATTTCTATATTTTAATCTAGTTAAATGGAGCACTTCTGAGGATCTGTGTTGAGTGCAGACACAGCTAAAGATGGGATGAATATTCCCTTTTTTCAGTAAGAAAATTAAGTTAACTAGCTGTAATCATATTCCATAAGTAAAATGATAGGACTTAGAACACAAGTTTTAGCCATATAATCCAAGATTACATTTCACACAGTAACTTTATTTTTTAAAATTTATTTATTTATTTTATGTATATTGTAGCTATACAGATGGTTGTGGGCCACCATGTGGTTGCTGGGATTTGAACTCAGGACCTTTGGAAGAGCAGTCAGTGCTCTTAACTGCTGAGCCACCTCTCCAGCCCCAGCGTAACTTTAATTATGTATGTGTATGTGTCTCTGTGATGTATGAGCATATGAGAGCAGTTGCCCACAGAGACCAGAAGAAGGCGTCCGACTACATGGAGCTGAAATTATAGGCAGTTGTATCACCCAATACAGATGCTGGGAGCCAAACTTGGGGACTCTGGAGAGCAGTACCTATTCTTAAACACTGAGCCATCGTTCCAGCCCTAAGGTAGTTTTTATTTTGTTTTTTAAAAGAAGTACATACTTTAAAATGAAAACTTCTTAAAGAAAAGCCCACCATCTCTAAACAAAC
>BDUI01015929.1:34125-46676 GCA_002335545.1 Apodemus speciosus
GTTTCTCTATGTAGCCCTGTCCATCTTGGAACTCGCTTTGTAGGCCACGCGCACTTTGAACTCAGAGATCTACCTGTCTCTGCTGTCTAAGTGCTGGGACTAAAGTTGTGCACCACCACTGTCCATCTAGCCCCATGTTTTGTTTGAGACGGGGGTCTCATGAACATTACACTGTTCTCAAACTTGCTTTACAGCTCAGGCTGACCTAAAACTCCTAGTCCTCCTATTTCCCTCCTACTCCCAAATGCTGGAATTACAGATGTTCATCATCATGCTTGACTTTTCTGTTTTGGATCTCTCTCTCTCTCTCTTTTTAAAGATTTATTTTTTTATTATATGCAAGTACACTGTAGCTGTCTTCACACACTCCAGAAGAGAGCATCAGAAATCACTATGGATGGTTGTGAGCCACCATGTGGTTGCTGGGATTTGAACTCAGGTCCTTCGGAAGAGCAGTCAGTACCCTTAATGGCTGAGTCATCTCTCTATCCCTGGATAGCTCATTAAGTGGAATCATACGATATATAACCTTTTATATATGGATGGCACTTTTTTGTAGCATGTATCACTACTATACCTTTTTATGGCTAAATTTGTCTGTCATCTGTATATCGATCTATCTAATCTGTTGACAAGTTAAGCTGTTTTTGTTTGTTTGATTTGGTTTTGAGACAAGGTCTCTCTTGGCTACCTTATTTGTAGATCAAGGTAGCCTCAAGTTTACAGAAATCTGCCTGTCTCTTTGTGCTGGGATCAAAGACATGCACCATTACACAGCTTAGGCTGTTTTGTTGTTGTTGTTTGTTTGTTTCATCAATTGTAGATTGTAAATGATGCTGTTGTCCACATGCTTGTTAAATGTATATCTATTTTCAGGCCTTTTTGAGTGTTTTTATAGCCATCCTAGTGAATGTAAAGTTGTACTTGTAGGTTTGCTTGCATTTCTCTAGTGATTAAAAATGACCATTTTATATGCTTTCAGTTATTTGCATAATACATTCATATTTAAGATAGGGTCTCTTACATACCTTRAAAGGCTTGTCTTGAAATCAAAATCCTCTTGCCTCAGCCTCTAGAGTATTGGCATCACCAAATATTTTCTAACATACTTAGTTTGAGAGAGTCTCACATAAGCTAGGTAGGCCTCAAACTTACTTGGCCATTGTGATTCTCCTACTACCATCTCCGATGATGCCTTCATCTCCCCTATTGTGACATTATGGTTGTGCACCACCATGCCCAATTTTATGCTGAGGATTGAACCTAGGACTTTGCATTCTAGGCAAGTACTCCCAACTGATCTTTATCCCCAGGCCTCTAGTTTGGGTTTTTTCTTTAGTTATGTCAGTATTGCTCTTTGACTTGGTGTTAAAAGATGACCAGTTTTCACCATTAAATAGAAAAGGACAGTTAGTCCTTTGGGAGGTGGCTGAGAGGGTTAATACTTGTACATACAACATTTTAAGTTCCATCTCTAGCTCTGCCAAAAAAATAAAAATAGAYAGTTGATGGAATTACAGGTATTGATTTCAAATGGCTTGTATAAAAAATATGTAGCATGTACACAAATGTACTAGATAGCTTGAAACAGCTAGAATTATCTGTATCCTAGGAGGGAATCCTCAACTGAGAAAATGCCTCCATAAAATCTAGCAGTAGGGCATTTTCTTCATTAGTGATTGATGGAGGTAGGGGGTGGGGGGTATCCTAATGTGGCCTGGGTTCTATGAGAAAGTGCTGGTGGCACACACCTTTAATCCCAGAGCTTTGTGCATTCTAGGCAAATACTCCAAACTGATCTCTTCTAGGATAGCCAGGGCTATTGTAGAGAGAGACCCTGCTTTGTAGAGAGTGTGGGGGTGGGGGAGAAAAGAGAAACAAACAAACCAACCAGAGCYGGGACTCTGAATCTAAATCAGAAATGGGAGGACATAGTCCTCTGAGAATTACTCTGGATGTAACTGGTTCCTTTAGAGGACCAGTTTAACTGCTGAGCCGTTTCTCTAGCCCCAAACCCACACTTGAAGTGCTCAGCAGCCATGTATATTGTCATAATTGCAGAAAATTTTTATTTTAAAGTCTTTYCTATTTATTTAGTTATTTATTTAGTTAGTTGGTTATTGTATGTGAGTACAATACTGTATCTGTCTTCAGACATGCCAGAAGAGGGCATCAGATCCCATTAATGGTTGTGAGCCACCATGTGGTTGCTGGGAATTGAACTCAGGACCTCTGGAAGATCAGTTTGTGCTCTTAACCACTGAGCCCCACAGAAAATTCTAATACTTAATGTTTATTAAGAAAAAGGTGCTCATAAAAAAAATTGTAGATTCCTGTTAGGTGGTGGTGCACATTTCAATCCCAGTTCTTGGAAGGCAGAGACATGAGGATCTCTGAGATTGATGAGGCTTGATCCTAGTCTACAGAGCAAGATGATATCTAACTCAGAGGATGACCTCTATCTCAGAGGATGCAACACCCTCTTCTGAGCTAGGGCTACAAGGAAAAGTCCTGTTTCAAAAAATGGGGAAAAAAACCTCCAAATTTGCAAATTCCTACAGAAATTCAGATTTAGGTTTTAATAAATGTATGTTTAACATATATTAAAAGTTTTTGGCAGATGTTATATAGATCATTCATACATTGAAAAATCTTAATTTGACAAAATATAAGTTATACCCACATTTATATAACTAATCATAATTAATGCTTATTGAAACCATATTTTCAGAGTTGGAGAGATTATTCAGCAGTTAAGATACTGTTTTTCCAGGGGTCCCAGTTTAAGTCTTTTTTTTGGTTTTTCGAGACAGGGTTTCTCTGTAGCTTCGGCTGTCTTGGAACTCAATTTGGAGACCAGGCTGGCCTCGAACTCCCAAGTGCTGGGATTAAAGGTGTGCGCCACCACTGCCCGGCCCAGTTTAAGTCTTATCTTCCATATAACTCATAACCATCTGTAGCTCCATTCTCAAGAGATCCAATGCCCTCTTCTGCCTTCAGTGAATACTTAGCATGGGTGTTGTGCACAAACATATATTCAGGCAAAATACACACATAAAATAAAGTAGTACAATAGCTCTTAGGTTTCTAGATTGCTGAATTGATAACACTTTGGTAAGCTGTCTTGAAATGTATATACTCATGCACATACAACCACACACATAAAAATATAATTTTAAAATGATAATCTCAGTAGCCATCAAGATGGCTCTATATTTTATATAGGAAACTCAGAAGATTAGTTTGAGTGACTGGACTATTTTGATTTAAGTGCTTTTGAGATACTGGAGAGTCAAATGTATTGATAGTAAGTTGAATTTTCTGTTTATCAGATAAATGGACTAATTTTAATTTGTCTCATGCCGATTAGCACTTTTTGAGCACCTTAGCATACTTAACTCTGAGGATTTTGTGTTAATTATTAATTTTATTAATTTATTCACCTTTGGGACTTGTCTCTTTTCTTCTCACCATTTGTTTTGTGGGGACAGAAATTATGTTGTTAGACTTAGTAGCAGCCAGTTTTACCAGCTGAGCCATCTTGATTGCTGTTGAGATTATCATTTTAAAATTATATTTATTTAGTTATTTGCATAGGGCTATATATATGTGTATGAGTGTATGCATCTTTTTTTGTTGTTGTTGTTTGGTTGGTTTTTTTCGAGACAGGGTTTCTCTGTGTAGCCCTGGCTGTCCTGGGACTCACTGTAGACCAGGCTGGCCTCCAACTCAGAAATCCACCTGCCTCTGCCTCCCAAGAGTGCTGGGATTAAAGGCGTGCGCCACCACCGCCCGGCGAGTGTATGCATCTTGTGGATGATCAGAAGACAGCTTACCAGAGTGAGTTCTCTCTGTTATGTAGCTAGGGATGAAACACAGGTCATCGAGATTGATGGCATATGCCCCTATCTTCCAAGCTGTCCAGCCTGCATGATCTTTGAGATCTGATAATCAAAATAATATAAACATTTGATTCTTAGTAGAGCTAGTCCTTCACTATAGGAGGTAAGGCTGAACTATGTTAAAACAGCTGTCATTTGGAGAACTGTAAAATCAACAGTATTTGTGAAAAGACCAGTAAAAAGAGGACGATCTAGAGAGAGAGAGAGAGAGAGAGAGAGAGAGAGAGAGAGAGTGTGTGTGTGTGTGTGTCTGTCGGTGTATGTCAGTAGCATGCAGCATTTGGGTAGTGGTGGCCGTTTTACATGTGCCATACTGAATACCTGGAGGTTGGAAGACAGGTATGTAAGGAGTTGATTCTCTCTATCCATCTTTGTGTTCTGAAGATCAAATTCAGGTTGCMAGGCTTGTGTAGCAAGCATTTTTACTCTTTGAGCCATCTCAGTGGCCCATTCATTATGTTAAAACACACACACACACACAACTGCCACCATACATGGCTAGGACATACCTTATTTTCATTTACTGTACATTGATGTTTTGCTTGCATTCATGTCTGTAGGGATGTTAGATTTTCTGGAATTGGATCTATAGACAGTTGTGAGCTGGTAACTGAACTTGGGTGTTCTGGACAAGCAGCCAAGTGTTCTCAACCTGAGGCATTTCTCCAGCCCTTAAAATGTATTTGAAATTTAATCATACATGCATATGATGCATTGACCAAATCTTTCTCTAGTTCTTCCCCTCCAGTTTCTCCCCTGTTGTACCACTTTTCTCTCCCAGCTTCATGTGTGTGCTTGCTCTTTTTTATTTAATGTTCACTGAGATCATTTAGTTCTGTCTTTATTTTATGTGCATAGATGTAAGACCATTTCTTGAAGCATTGAATAGCCTCTCAGGACTGGTATTGCTGAAGAAAACTGACTTTTCTTAGTAGCCATGAATTACCAGTAGCTCCTTAGATAGGGACAGGAATTCATATACTCCTCTTAAATCTGTGTTGGGATTTTGGCTGGTTTTAGTATTCAGGCTCTTGTGTAGGTCATCCAGCTACTGTGAGTTCATTTGAGCGGTATAACAGTAATGTCTAGCAAATCCTGATTCACTACAGACATTACATCTGGCTCTTAAAATATTTCTGCCCTTCTCCATAGTGATCCTTTGGAAAAGAGGGTTTTATATTGATGCCTCATTTAGGGTTAAGCATTCTGTAGTCTTTGCATGTCAACTGGTTGTGAGTCTGCAGAAAGAAGCTTCTCTGATGCACTTTGAGAGATGCACTAACCTTTAGAAAGCTCAGGTCAACTAGGGGACAGGACATTTTGGGAATCTAGCTGTGTAGTCGGAATTCTCAGGTAGCCTAGCTGGCTGGTGGTGGGGTAGGCAAGGCTACCTGTGTGAGGTACAAGGCTCTACAAAGGCCTTAGAAGGCAGGCTAGGATTGAWCTGTGTCTCGTGATAGCTTTTGTTTTTGTTTTTCTGTTTTGTTTTGTTTTTTTGTTTTTCGAGACAGGGTTTCTCTTGTGTAGCCCTGGCTGTCCCTGGAACTCACTCTGTAGACCAGGCTGGCCTCGAACTCAGAAATCCACCTGCCTCTGCCTCCCGAGTGCTGGGATTAAAGGTGTGGGCCACCACCACCCAGCTTGTGATAGCTTTTAAAGTTGGGTTACCGGCTTTTGATCAGGATTTTGAATTTTGTTACCGCCTGCCTGCCTGCCTGCCTGCCTGCCTGCCTGCCTGCCTGCCTGCCTGCCTGCCTGCCTGCCTCTCCCTTCCTCTCCCTCTCCCTTTCCCTTTCCCTCTCCCTCTCCCTCTCCCTCTCTCTCTCTCTAATATTTATTTGTCTATGTGTTTATGTGTGTGGGTCTATATAATGTATACCACTTGTGTTGGATCCTATGGAACTGGAGCTAACAGTGGTTGTGAGTGACCCCACTTGGATGCTGGAACTGAGCTCAGGTCTTGTAGAAGAGCAGGAGCTATTCTTCCTCATCGCTCCAGCCTCTTGATACAGTCTGTCCTTACTGTCATTTCTCTGAGATAGTATTTTTGATGATAATAGCCATTTTGACAAAAAATCCTGTGAGGTTTACAGATTTAGTAGTTTAGGTTGTAGGTGTCTAAGTAGACTGTAAGAGAGTAGGGTTTATATATTTTGATCTTTAATAAAAATGATGCCTAGGATACCTAATTTGACTTATTAAAAAAAAAATCCCTTCACACCGACAGCAATCATTGACCTAATAATAATCTTTTGTTGTTTAAAATTTGCCCTCAGTTATACAAAGAGTGTGGGTTTTGTTTTGTTTTTGTTTAGTTTAGTTTTGTTTTTGACACAGGGTTTTGTGGGTTTGGCTGGCCTGGAGCTAACTTTGTAGACCAGGTTTTCTCAAACCACAGAGTTCTGCAGGCATCAAAGGTGTTTGCCACTATTCTTGGCTTATTGTCAGATTAAAAACAAACTTTGTGTGTGTGTATATGTATGTGTGTATTTGTGTGTCCCTGCCTTAGCATAAGTGCATGCACCATGTGCTTGTAGATGCCTGGCAAAGCCAGATGRGCTTAAGTTACAGGCAGTTGTGAGGCACTTGATGTGATTGCTATGAATTGAACTTAGATCCTTTGAATCAGCAGCAAATGCTCGTTAACTGCTGGAATGATCTTAAAAAAAAAAAAAAAGTATAGTTATCACTCAGAAAATGTAAAATGGTGTTATCTCCTTTGTATTATGCATTTCAGCCTCTTGATTCCTCTCTCTTCCCCAGAAGCCACCAATGCTATGATTGTCTAAGTTTCTCCTAGTGGTAGTTAATGTGTATAAAGAAAATCTATGTTTATCACATTCTCAGTGTTCTGGGTATTTAAGCCTAATTCTCTTTAGATAGACGTGATGGCACATGTCTGTAATTCTAGCACTGGGGAAGCTGAGGTAAGAGACCCAGGCAGAATCTCAGAGAGTTCAAGGCCAGCCTGAGCTACACAACCAATTGCTGATAGTACTGATAGTTAATATATATAACTTTTTAACAATAGTGATATTTATATCAATGTAGGGCTTTATATTTTCAGTGTTTCATATATATACCACCATGTCTCTACAATCACTTTGTGAAGTAGTAAATTAAAACCCAAAGAACAAAAATTTTAAATTACTACTTGGATGAAAAAAGAAAAAAGGAAGGAAAAGATATGACTGCTCCTAGGTATGGTGAAGGAGAAGGTTTATTATAGGTATGTGGAAGAGCATAGCCAGAGGCAGTCACAGTTGGGAGTCCAGAGTGGTCATTACCCTGAACCTATGGGGAGATGGAGAGGGGCAGGGAGAAGGCAGAAAGAGGAGCCAGATGCAGTGACCAAGAGGCCAAAGATAACAAAAGGGAAGTGTAGGTAACTAAAATGTCTGCATTATATAGGGAAGAGTYTCTGGGAGAGGGCAAGCCTTAGCCTAGCCCCTGGGCTAGAAAGTTCAGGATTGAGGATGGGGGTATGTTAGTCATATCTTGTAACAGATAGGGACTGAGGGATGCTAGGAGAACCTGGAGACAAGGTCTGCTAGGRTATGTTTAATAGGCACCTCAGACTCTTGTCCCAGGTTTGAAACTCAGTACTACTTAAAAATGGAGAGAAGTCAATGAATTTGTAAAAATGATAGTGTTATAACTTATAAAAATGATAGTATTATAACTTACTTTTGTGGTGCTGAGAATCAAATCAAGGCTTCACATACTAAGCAAAAGTCCTACCACTGAGCTATGTTCTCTATGCTCCCGTCTATGTTTGTCTGTGAGAGAGGATTATTGAACTTGTGATCCTTCTGTCTTGGCACTGGAAGTGGCTGGAAGTATAGGCTTGCATTAATTGTCTCAGCACATAACTTTTTCTTTTTTCATTTTTGTTTTCAAGAGGGTTTCTGTGTTTTAACAGCTCTGGCTGCCCTGGCTGTCCTTGAACCTGTCTCTTCCAAATGCTGGGTTTAAAGGTGTGTGCCACTACACCTGGCTCACGTTTTTTTTTTTGTTTTTTGTTTTTGTTTTTGTTTTTGTTTTGTTTTGTTTTGTTTTTGTTTTTTTTTTTGGTGGGACGGAATGTTTTTTGCCACAGACTCATTCCCAGGTCGGCTTGGAGCTTCAGCCTCCCAGGTGCTATTGTGAGCCAGAATGTTCAGATTTTCATAGTTTCTTCCTCTTCCATTTTAAATGCAAAGTTCTTCCTTGGTAGTCCAAGTTTTCTTCTTTGTATGATGTGCATATATCTATATGCATGCATGAGGAAGCCAGAGGTGTMCTCCTCTGTGGCTTTTTACCTTTATACTTTGAGAGTAGGATTCTATCTTGGAGCTTCCTGGTTTTTAGGTAGGCTGCTAAGCCAGTAAGCTTCAGTAACCCTGTTTCAGATCTTCCAGTGCTGGGGTTATAGACAGAGGCAGGGGAATTTCTGAGTTCAAGGCCAGCCTGGTCTACAGAGTAAGTTCCTGGACCGGCCTACAAAAAAACCCCTCTGTCTCAAAAAACTAAAAAAGGCAAAAGTATCATGTAGTCCAGGCTGGCTTCAATGATTACTCCTTCGGCCTCTCGCTCTTGAGTTACTGGTAAAATTACAGGTATATGTACCTAGCTCTATTCTTACTGTTCAAATTTTCATGAAATGATAAAAAGTTAGCATTAAGTAATGGTATTTTATTTAATTTTTTTTAAGATTTATTATTTGTACAGCACTCTGCCTGCATGTACATCTACAGGCCAGAAGAGGGCACCAGATCTCATTATAGGTGGTTATGAGCCACCATGTGGTTGCTGGGAATTGAACTCAGGACCTCTGGAAGAGTAGTCAGTGCTCTTCACTACTGACTCTCTCCAGCCCCAAGTAATGTTTTTTTTCTTTTTTCTTTTTCTTTTTTTCTTTTCTTTTTTTTTGAGACAGGGTTTCTCTATATAGCCCTGGCTGTCCTGGAACTCACTCTGTAGACTAGGCTGGCCTCGAACTCAGAAATCAGCCTGCCTCTGCCTCCCAGAGTGCTGGAATTACAGGTGTGCGCCACCACCGCCTGGCAGATGTTCTCCTTTGATCTCGTTGGACGTCAGGTCTGCATTTGGTGCACATACATACACCAGACAAAATGTATATACAGATAAATTTTAAAAATTAAAAATTTTAATTCGTTCTCTTATTTCACTAAAATGAGATTGGCTTAGAAGTCCTATAAAAGGCATAGGAAGTATTGGATGTCACTTTTCCTCCTTAGAAGTTTAATGAAAAACATTCCAAAAGGTTATTTTTGATTCCTGAAATTAGTGATTTAAAAGAAAATAGCTGACTTGTTATAGTGCTTACTTACTATGGTATTGTAGAAATCTGAGCTTATACATGGAAACTCATTTAACACTTGTAAGTACTGTATATAAAGTAGTTATTAAGAAAAGGATACAGTTTATGAACTCAAGAGTTTATGAATAGTATTGGGATTTATATCTAGCCAGTTTTACTCCAGAACCCAGGTCCTAATGTTTCTCAGTTATGAACTCCATTTTTAAGCATTAGATAAACTGAAATAAAGGAATTGGTAGCAGAATCATGAAATAATTTACCAGTTCTTTCTAAATCTACATATGGAAGGATTCAGATGATAACAGCCATATTTTAATGTGTTAATCAGGTGAATTARGTTTATGAGAAAGCAATTGTTGATGGTCCTTGCTGTGACACTTGTGAAGGTCAGAGGACAACATTTGGGAGTTGCTTCTCCTAGTGTAACATCTTAGAAGCGTCTGTATGTGACTTTTTCTAGGTTACTCGGATTAAACTTGATCATTAGACTTGAGGAGCAAACCCCTTTACCTGAGCCATTTCACCTGCCCCCATTCTTCATTTCTTTCAGATACAGTATCTGAATTGTGTGTGTGTGTGTTTTCTTATATATGAACATCAATAATAAAAGAAATTCCTATTGTAAAAAGATACCTTCCAAGCCAGGCGGTGGTGGCGCACGCCTTTAGTCCCAGCACTTGGGAGGCAGAGGCAGGAGGATTTCTGAGTTTGAGGCTAGCCTGGTGTACAGAGTGAGTTCCAGGACAGCCAGGGCTACACAGAGAAACCCTGTCTCCAAAAAACAAAAAACAAAAAACAAAAAAAAGATACCTTCTAAATACATTGTGGGCTATTGTGGTTTGTGTATGTATGTAGGGTGTTAAATTTTATTTTACTTTTTAAGTTATATGTATATATATGTGGGGGGGGGTGGATATGTGTCTGCAACTGTGTACGTGCACAAACCAGAAGAGGATATCAGGTCTCCAAAGATAAAATTAAGGTAGTTGTAAGTTGCCCAGTTGTGGGTGCTAGGAATCAATGCAGGTTCTCCAGAAGAACAGTATATATACTTAACTAATGAGCAATCTCTTCAGCACTTAATAGTTTATTAAGAATATACCTCAGGCCGGGCGGTGGTGGCGCACACCTGTAATCCCAGCACTCTAAGAGGCAGAGGCAGGTGGATTTCTGAGTTCGAGGCCAGCCTGGTGTACAGAGTTAGTTCCAGGACAGCCAGGGCTATACAGAGAAACCCTGTCTCCAAAAAACCAAATCCAAAAAAACCAACCAAACAAACAAAAAAAGAATATACCTCAGGTGGGCAGTGGTGGCGCATGCCTTTAATCCCAGCACTTGGGAGGCAGAGGCAGGAAGATTTCTGAGTTTGAGGCCAGCGCTGTTTACAGAGTGAGTTCCAGGACAGCCAGGGCTATACAGAGAAACCCTGTCTCGAAAAAAACCAAAAATATCCCAAAAATCCAAAAAAAAAAAAAAACAAAAAAACAAAAAAACAAAAAAAACACCTCATGGGGGACTGGAGAGATGGCTCAGTGGTTAAGAGCACTTGCGGCTGTTTTCCCAGAGGACCTGTTCATTTCCCAGCACCTATAGGCCAGCTTTGCAACTGTAACTTTAGTCCCAGGGGATCCAGCATCCTCACACATACATATATGTAGGCAAAACACCAGCACATACAAAATAAAAATAAATTTTTTTTATTTTAAAAATGAATATATCTCTGTAGGTAGCCATGGCTGACCTGGAACACACAAGAGATCTGTCTGCTACTGCTTCTTAAGTTTTGGGAATAAAGTGTGTGCTACCATAGCTGATGGGTTATCACATATTCTTTTAATAGTCTGTTAATTGTCTCTTCTGCTTGCTTTGTCACAGTTGGGTAATTTAAAGCAGCAGAAAGCCTCCCAAGTTTTAAAAGGTGCAGCTAACATTTAAATGATGTTGTAGAAGGCTTTGCTTTTAAAGTGCCACAGGTGATTGTGAAGAGCTAATGCAATAGAATTAATGTTTTTTAATGTTTTAGACCTGATACAATTTTGTAGATAATGACTGCAGATGATCTTTTTATTATTCTTAGCAACTCTTAAATTTTCTTTTTCCCCCTCTAATTTTCCTAGTTTATGCCAGCGTGGCTTCATTCATACAGATGAACCAAGCATTGGGATAGCAGTATAAAATTAGAATCAGACAGCTGACTGCTCAGCAGGATGCCATCAACTAACAGAGCAGGCAGTCTAAAGGACCCTGAAATTGCAGAGCTCTTCTTCAAAGAAGATCCGGAAAAGCTCTTCACAGATCTCAGAGAAATCGGCCATGGGAGCTTTGGAGCAGTATATTTTGTGAGTTAAAGGCTGGATATCAGGGATGTTGGAGTAAAAACTGGTAAAGACATGAGAAATTTGCTGAGTTKGAAAACAAACCTGATCTTACTTACACTGCTTTTTACACTRTATATGTCAACCATGCATTATGCAAGCAATGAYTTTTTGCAGCTGACATCAGTTTGATGTCCTCTAATTCAATTCYATTTCAAAACTACCTAGAGATACTGCCATCTAGACCAAGTCCTATGAAAATGCCTTCCACTTTGAGATACTAATTGAAAGCTCCAGGTTGTACTTCCGTTAACTATGGAATTGAGATCCTCCAACCCTTTCCATGGGTGTAATTAAGTTTTTAAAGCATTAAGCAAAACACATTAAATATTTTATTTTAAATAATACAGTCAAAAGATCCATAGACTGAGGCGTAGAATCCTGTACCACATGGAGTTAAGCTATGTCAGTTTCTTGGCCACTTAATGTGTTCTCATCTTCCTCACATTCCTAGTCCTCTGAGGTTGTTATTTATTACATAAGGTGATTTTAAGCTATTGGCTACTGATTARCTTAACCTTCAGCTACTTTCCTTTCTTTTAAGGTGTGAGATGGGTGCATAATGCTTGTTTCAATTCTCTGGCACAGGATTGGTTTCTCTGAGAACCATCCTTCCCATCGATCCTGTGATTATCTAGGTACTTTCCTCAAAACACCTCAGGTGTGGTTGAAAGAAGTTTACTATAAATATAATAAGCTCTTTTATCATACCATCTCTGTGTTCTGGAGGTTGCTTGCAATGAAGTACAAAATCCCAAATATTTTACCAAGATGGGAGTTCAGGGAAAAAAAAAAAATATCACCCTGAATGTATCTTTTGGAAAAATTTATGTTAGTTATTTTGTTGCAGTAAATCTCCAACCCCAGTAACCCCATGCAAAGAATATACAACTCAATTATAATATGATAAATGACACACCTAAATTGGTCAAATATACCACCATATTACTC
>BDUI01015933.1:38219-49359 GCA_002335545.1 Apodemus speciosus
GACTGTACCATTGGACCCGTATAGCAGCAATACCAAGTTTAATGCCACATTTTCACTCTCATGATCTCTAAAGAACTGTTGATAGAGTGGAGCTGTCAGCTAAAACCCTGCTTTAGTATGTGTGAGTGAAAGACAGAATGTTTTACAGTTAATTTACAGCTCCAATGGAGATGTGCTACCCTTAGATGCCTTTCCTAAATCTGTGAAATCCTGCCCAGTAGTGGAAGGAGATTTGTTTTGTCCTAGCCTTTCTACAGATTCTACATGATGGTTCTGATTCCATCTTGAAAGAGTGATGTAGCTAGCTAAACTGATAATTTTTAAAAATATTTTTGTCAACCACAGGTTAGACAGATCTCTAGTTTTGGCTCCAAAATGATAGAATGTCTTCTTAATAGGAAGGCATGCCTCTTTTCTAGATGTATTGCAGCTTCCCTCTCAAGCATGTGACACTTAGGATCTTCACTTTCCTGTCCTCTGATTCCTAATGGCCTTTTGTTTCTGAATTTTCCAAGAAACAAAAACAAAAACAAAAACAAAAACAAAGATGGCTTGTGGCACTCGACTCCTTGCAGACACAACTCTAGGGACAAGAGCGTTGAATAATGTGTAATTGTATAGATCAGCTCTAGCTCTAGCTTTACACAAAATTGCTTGCCTAATTATACTTGGTTATGTGAGCTGATGTATATAGTAAACAGTTGAAACCAACCGAAAATGGTAGTTTATTTGTACTATATTTCTACCCATTATTTTAATCACATTGACATTCCTTGAATGCTTGTATTTCATATATTGATCTTAGATCAATAAGCAGTCTTCTCAAATAGGTATGCAGTGAATTTCTCAAACATTGATGAATGAAATAATATTTCTACATGTGAAAAAATCATGTTCCTTTTAAAGTTGGTGCTAAGAAGTCTGTGATCACAGCAAGAATAGTCAAAAGATGCTTCAACAAAAATGGAGTTGAATATTTGCTTGTGTATATGGATCTTTTTTCAATCTTACAAGATAATTTGCCACACTAGATGCAGGTTGTAATGGTCTGACAGCCAAGGTTAAGGGAAAATGATAGCTTTAAGGATTCTCACTCACCCAAGACAGTAGATGTGATAATTAGCAGATAAACATTCAAAGCAATTGCTGTCAGCTGGGAGGGAGGTCTGTGCTCACATTCTCATAGATTTTCTCCTTGCCATTATACAAACCAGTTGTGTGCAGACAGAGCAGACACTGTAAATAGCAGAATCAGAAGCTTTCAGTGGCTAAGGTGCTGAAGCAAATCTTGCTTCAAATGCAATCTCAGATGATTTCACATTTAAAGGCATCATTCACTTTAGAGACTCTTTGATCAAAGTTTAGGAAGATGCAACCTTTATTTCCATTTAACTTGAAAGTGATTCTCACCCTCTGTTCACATAACAGTCTTCCGAGTGAGYGTGTTTGCCATGAACAAAGACTGGGCTCATTGTCTAATTCRCTGATGTATGGAGCATTGTACATTTTAAAATCAATATTCTCTAAAGTTCAAATTCTTCACTTACTGATGTGTGCAAGTGCTTTAACACAAAAATAACTTCAATTGCCTTCTCATCATCATGATTCCAGAGATAAACTAAGAGCCTCTCATTTAAAACCATCTGCAGTTCTGGGTAAATATCACTTTCATATGACCTGCAGCACTTCCAGATTCTTTGTGCGAATCCACTCATTGGCCTTTTATTATTCACCACCCCCATGCCAAATTCATGAAAGAACAAACTTGCCTCCAATTAACTCCAGCACCAGATTTTTGTGAATGTCAAAGGCACAAAAGCAAGATATAAGTACAAATACTACTTATTATTTTGGTAGGAGTACACCTGCAAGTCACCAAATAAAGTTCAGTTATAAATTAATGAGCTGAATTCATGTAGTCTTCTAATTGGAGCATAACCTAAGATATAACTGTAAAAGAATAGTTTATATTTGTAATGTTTCAGTAGCATTTTCCCATTGGCTGATCCCATTATTAGTGTTTTTCAAAATTATAAAGTAAGGAGAGATGATTATTTGTTTTAGATTTATAGATTACAGAGATATCATGAAATCACCAGATTTCTTACCTCTCTGGAAAGCCCAATAAAACTGAGCATATTGTAAACAGCTTCTAAGATGGGGATAAAGTTTCCAGATTTGGAACCATCAAAATATTCTGCTTCTATGGAATTGAGATACAGTGTTTGAACTCAAGGGGCCTCATTTTATAAATAAGGCAAATGTACTATCTGAGGTTCAGAGTTATAAGTTTTTTTTCAAGAAATCATTCTGTAAAAATGAAAGAGGATATTACTTTGCTTGTATTGTAATAAAAATAAATAATATTTACTGTAACAAGGCTATATTGTTAATGAATTTAATTGGATTCTGATATGTTAGTGTACAGGGAGTGAGAAAGGGTGAGAAAGTGAGGGTATTTATACAGATATTTACATATATTTGAAACATTTTACCTCARAGTGAACCTAGTATTTCAAGGGTACAAGAATTACAAAGTTTAAGAAATCCTTCCRTCATCYTTAGTAAGCAACCTCAGTAAACCCTTTAGTTCATTGATAAAGACCTGGATAAAATTATTTAATTGGTCTGTATTATTTCTGCGTGACTTGCATGCTCCCTGAGATAGGTTATAAAAACAAGTTTGAGCTRCATGAGAAAAGTGTGCTGATGAGAGAAATCCCAGGGTAGTTTTCTGTGATGAGTGTGTTCTTTTGTGTGACTATTGGGACACAACCAATAAGCACTGAMGGACTAGGAAATATTTTGCCGTCCTTAAAATTACCACGATGGAATAGGGTTATAGTCATGTGGTCACTGCTAAGCATAAAATATACAAGTGAGGCCAAGATGGCAGCCCAGGATAACTTGCTTGTTTAAGGAGGGAATTAGGATGGAAAAAGGACAAGTGACTAATATCCATGACATTAGACTTTAATTTGGTGGATAAATCGAATAAAAGATGGTGAAGTGCAGGTTCTGGCTTGTTATGCTTTTATGGCTCAGATGCTGAAGGGAAACAGGGTACAAATTAGGTTTCTRCCAACTGACGTTTCTTGGGACTCAAAATCTTTAATCCCATGACAAGGATTGTAGTGTGAAAAGGAAAAGAAMCAGAAGATACTCAATCTGACTCAAGAGGCTGTGAGATCGAGGAGGAGCAGGTGCCTTCAGTCTAAGCGATGAGGAAATAGACTAATTGAATCATTTAACTATTCATCTCAAGACATTAACAGAATAATATGAAACAATATGGTAGAAATCAGTTCTTCATGGACTTGTTTATTTGAGTCATTAGGGATACTAGGTGGTTTCAAGCTGAGATGTTCATGAATATCCATAGCTGGAAGACAATAAAGGGGGGGGAGAGAGAGAGAGAGAGAGAGAGAGAGAGAGAGAGAGAGAGAGAGAGAGAACAAAGGCAGTTTTTGATGCCCAGTTCACCAGGCCACAAAACTAAAACTATTATTACCATAGAGTGAAGAGTGAGGATGGATTACTAGGAACCTTGGACTAGTGTTGGGCTTTAATGGATTTGCTAAGTCCCATGCTGGGAATCCATTATTATGAAATAGGAAAGGTTTGAGAATATCTTAATAATGTGGGCAATAAGGAGTGTTTGGGAGAAGGAAAAAAAAAACGGTAGCCTAGGTCACTTGTAGGCAACTGTGGCAAGATTTGTGGCAAGCTGGAGTTCACAGGAAAAAAAATCAACAAGAAGCCAAATGCTTTGCTGGGGAGCTTTGGGAAACTTTAAAAGCATTTGTAATAGTTTACAAGAGGACTTTGCTTGCTCTACTGAAGGGCAGTTATTACTACAATGTATATAATATAAAGAATACTCGAGGAAAATATTTATCAAACCCAGAACCTCTTTAGCAGCCATATGTGTCCAATGAAAGACACAAGCTACAGCATTGTCTCAGAAACCCTCGAGATGAGAAACACGTACTAAGGCAGCCTTGATGAAACAAAGAAGAACAGGAATAACCATCCCTCCCAAGAATATCAGGGGCAGGAAGTCCAATGTCTACTCAGTAGCAGCAGKGCCCTAAGATAAAGTGGCTAAAACATGTTTGTGGATTTATGGGTGGCTAGATAAGATAGTGTCTCCTGTTCATACTATGGTACTCAATATTACTATTTTGGCAAAACAACTGAAAGGGATTGTTTCCTTTTATGATGCATCTGACCACTGTAGTATTTGATTTTAGTAGCTAGCCATCAAACCCAATTTTCACTTGTTTAAAGTGGACAGGGGAGGGTCTTTAAGATCATGTCCACCCTATGTTAAAAAAAAAAGGTTTATCGCATCATGCTTTCTCTTAATTATTTCATACATTTGTTTGAAAAAGAAATCTCCTGAAAGAATAGTGAGCATTGAATTTAAGGTGTTTAAGAAAAGACAGACCCCCTGTATAAGTTGGAAGGAGAACTTCCAGAATCCATTAGATTATCATATAAAAACCCCAGTTGCAGAGGTGGGTCACATCCCTATATAAAACAGGAAGGCTCCAGTAGCCCACTGAATAATAAAAACATTTGTCACTGCTCTTTATTGCATGGAAGAACTAGGTAAGACTCCAATACTGAAGACTCCAGTGTCTTTAATGCAGAAAATACTTTTGTGCAAGAGACATAATATGAAAAGTTACATGCAAGTTTAATACCTTCTAATTGACTGGTAATGTACCAGAAAGCATCACAGAGTGCTAGCGGGGTTAGTCAGCAACAATGTTGGTTACTTGGGTCTAGATCCTGTGTTCTTTACCTTAAGAATTTCAGGCAAGAATTGTGCCTGCTGGTTCAATTATGGATCGACTATTGGTAAAGTGGTCAGCTTTCCAAATTAGATTTAAGGCCTAACTCACAGAAGTGAATTTATTCATTTAACTGAAAATTGAAATTCTTCTCTTATACATTGATTTCTGATCACAGTTTCCCCTCCCTCCAGAAGGGAATTTATATCTTGTACTATAAGCCAAGGCAAAAAAAAAATTGATAGCTAGTGAAATCACATGGCTCAGTTAGAAATAACTATGATTGTTCATTAGTTTTATGTGGTATATCTGTCAATTGCATTCTGAATAGATTACAACTGCTGGAAGCCTCAGTTGGTCTTAGAGTTCATTTTTTTTTCTTTTTGGGGGGTTTTCAATGGATGAGATGTTTACTACAGAGATTTTTGAATCTAATAAGGCACCTGAGACTAAATAATTACTCCTATGATATAATTTTATAACAATTAGTCACAGATAAAGAAAAAATAGTACCTATAGTATCCCTTCCAATGCCTAGGGAACATTGTTGAGGAGGGGAAGAAAGAATGTGTCATAGGAAGCAATGGACTGTCATGAAGTTATATCCTACAAATAAAATATTTGCAAAGGAGCATTGTAAGGACAATAAAAAGGAAAAGGACAAAGAAGGAGACTTGAACAGTAAGAAACTGTACACAAAAGAAGGAAGTAGGGATGGATGATCCAGGATGGTATCTAACCTCAGAGGAAGAGTAGGCCCTCCATCCATAAATACCAGTCCCATAGAAGAAAATGGCACATCAAGTCTAATATGACTTAGTCATCTCTTGAATATTGTGAACACTTCCACTGAAAGAAGAAAAACAGCTTGAATTTTAAAATATTAAGAAAAAATCAGCCAACAAACAAATTGCATATGAACTGACTCCAGCACAGAAACAAAAATAACATGAAAATTTTAGATAATATGTCTTCTTAAAATTTTAAAGTTAATCCTATAGGAATAATTCCCAAAGAAAATAATTTGGGACACCTTTCAGATAAATAATTCAAAATAATTATTATAACCATGTATGAACAACTCACAAAAGACATAAATGTGCTGCAAGAAAATTGGAAGTAAARTGAAATAAGGAACACAATTCAAAATAGGAAAAAAATTTCAATAAAAAATGAATTGCTAGGGGAAACAAAAAATAATACCGGAAATGAAGAACTCAACAAGCCAAAGAAAAGTTCTAGTAGGAAGCTTCACTTGTAGGCTAGACCATGTGGGAAAAGAAGCATCAGAATTTGAAGACAGGGAAGAGAAATTGGACCATACAGCAATTGTCAATAAAAAACTAATAAAAAATATGAACAGACTTTAGGATGGCTTTGTAAAAGCATTAAAAGATCAAACTTTCAAAGCACGGTCATAGAAAGTGAGGAATAAAATAACAAAGGCAGAGAAAATATTTCCAATAAAATGATAGAAGAAAAGTTCTCAAATTTAGAGAATGAAATCTAAGGAAAAGAAGCCTACTGAACACCAAATAGAATGTGAAAAGTAATTCCTCATGACATAAAGGTAGCACACCAAAATACATAGATAATAGAAGCTATATTGAGAGGTGCAAGAGAGAAGGATTAACTCACTTATAAAGGCAGGCTCTTAAAAGAACGATTCATCATTTAATTAATACATTTAAAGTTAGAAAAGCCTGAAAATATAGGTCCCAAGTTCTGAAAGACCACATTGCCAACCTGTAATATTATACCCCACAAAAATATTTATTAAATTGGGGAAATAGATTCTATAATAAAAATAGGACTTTAAAAATTGACTACTACTCCAGCAGTACAAAGGAACCTGAAAGCAATTTATTGGTATGAGAAAGGCTAACAACATGTGAAACAAGAAGATAGTAGACAATATGATGACAATTAATCAAAAGGAGTTTAAGATAACACTAGAAAAATTAAGAAAATATCATGAGTTAACACAAATCTTTCAATAATAATTCTGAATATTAATGGTCTCAACTTCCCTAATCAAATACATGGACAAACACATAAAAAAAGCCAAAGATGAGTTTTATTGCTTCTAGGAATCCTAACTCACCACAAAAGCTAGATATCACCTTTGGGAAAAGAAGGGAAACATTTATCCCAAGTAAATAAAACTAAGTAATGTGGATTAGATCTAATRTTACATATGTAAATTACATCTCTAAAAATTGTATGGGAATCTGCACATCTTTATGAAACACACTGAGGGTCTCTGTTCCTCACTTGGCTTTGATTGATAAATAAAGTTGCCAGTTGCCAATGTCTGGGCCCGGAGACAGATGTAGGATTGTAGGACTTGCCAGCAAGGGGACTGAGAGAAGAGGAGAATCGCCGTTGTCAGGAAAGGAACAAGATGCAGGCTTTAGAGCTGTAGAGCCATGGCCCCGGACTGGGTCTAGGGTAGCAAAGATGGAATATAGATTTTCATAACTAATAATACCGGAGTATTTAGGGGAGGGACATTAACCATGTGGAATTTTGTGAGTGGTCCAGCCATTAAGCAGAATAAGGTATATTAAATATAAGTGTGTGTGTGTGTGTGTGTGTGTGTGTGTGTGTGTGTGTGTGTGTGTGTGCATATGTTTGTGACATTCATTTGAGACGGTGAGATTAGAGCAGTTTAACCTACTACAGTAACAAAGAAATAAACAGGTATTACTATTCTAATATCTGATGAAATAGAGTGAAAATAGAGAATTTTCTTCATACTCATCAAGGGACCATTTCAAGAAAACCAAAAAAATTCTAAACATGTATCCATCAAATATAGATACACCTAATAGTATAAAACTGATACTCCTATGAGCAGATCTTTGCAGGTGTCAGACAGGGAAGAAAACCCCCCAAAGACATAAGAATGAATAAGTGCATCTGGATCAGGTTTTGGAGAGTCTAATGCCAGGTGGTTCATTTTCAACATATTTAAAACACAGTATAGTTTGGGAAATGCTTTTGAGGCAATTCTAAATACTCCAATTCCAGTAAAGATTAGTGTGCAATTATATATAGACTCTTTTACATGTGACCATGAGGGTGTCTCTGACTGATTTCTTAAAGGTCAGCATGCCATAAAGTACTTGTGAGATATATCCTAAGAATAGATAATGGTATGAGCTGGAAGAGTCTGAAATAATCATTCTTGAGAATTTGAGTGGGGATGCCCCTACAGCAAAAGGTAGGTAAACTTTGCCTCCACAGAAAACAAAAAGGTCACCATATTGTTAACAAAATCCATTTTTAGCTTTCTGGATGGAGTGTAGGTATTTACTTTTATTTACTCCATTGATGAGATACCCCTGATTTATTAACATCCCTAGTCCTGTTAGAATACAAGGGCCTCTGTGATCCCAGCATTCCAAGTTGCAACGTGACATTAATCTGAAAACAGAGATAGTGGTGAGTTCAAAATCCTACTGTCACCCATAGAGAGATCATTTAGACAAAACAAATTGATGAAGAATAACAGGAATTAAATGACATCATAATTAAAATGGACCAAAGAGACATAGACAGAACATTCTAATCAAACACTCAAGAATGTGCATTCATCCCAGTGGGTATTAGGTAATCTCTATAGTAATTACTTACTAGGACAAAAATAAAATCTTAACCAATATAGGAAAATTTAAGTAACACCTTGTAACTGAAAAGACAGGCATGAATTAATCTTCTAAATTTGGCTATCTCACTCCAACAAGGTATACAGTCAATGGCATCTGAGTCTAAATTCTTTACAAATATACAAGAAACAGTGTATAGTTTTTATGGGAATACATAAGACAAATGATTTTCAAAGCAATCCTGGAGGAAAAGAATACTGTGGGAGGTATCCTTATTCCCAATATCAAACTCCATTATAAAACATAATGAACACAGCATAATGCTAGCACAGAGCTAGAGATGTAAATTAATGGGATAAAACTGAGAACCTATAAAAGTCCAAACAACTACATTTATCTGATATTCAAGACCCAAAACATATATCAGAGAAATAACAGCATCTTTGACAAACATGGTCCTSGGAGAACTTCTAGCTGAATGTAGAAGAATGAAATTACATTCCTGTCTCTGTACCTACACAAAACTCAATTCCAAATGGAAAAAGTAACTTACCATAAGACACCATACACTGAAACCGCTGGAGAAAAGAATAAGGAGCATGCTTTGATTTACATGCACAAATAAGTGCTTTTAAAATAAGATTCCAGGAAATAAGAACAGCAACTGACAAATAGACTCCCATGAAGCTAGAACACGTAGGTAGAGCAAATGAAACTGTGAAGAAAGTGGCTATGAAACCCACAAAATGAAACTTTTTACCATCTATTTTCTAACCAAAGATCATTGTCTAGAATATACAGAGAAGTTAAAGAAAATAAGAAACCCAATTACAAATTATGTATAGAATTGCATATATAAATCTCAAAACAAGAAATAAAAATAAGTAGGAGATACCTAAAATGTTTGACAACCTCAGCTCTTAAGGAAATTAAAATTCTGCTATTACTACTTTGCTAGATGAGTATAACAACTAAATACAATGTAGAGGTCAATAGACTSCGAAGTTCCATGCATCAATGGATACATCTTCATCATGACTAMAACATCGACAACTCAGGAAAGAGGAGTTGGATAGGTAGAAGTGTGATCATCCCAGAGATTTCCCAAAAATTAGAACTGATCTAACACACAGCCCAACTGTACAGCCCAACTATACAGCTCTTTGGCAACCACACAAAGAACTCTATACTCAGTATAGAGATTCTTGCAGATCCATGTTCATTGCTGCTCTTCATAATTGCTAGGAAGTAGAATCAATTTAGTTGTTTATAAACTGCAGAAAATCAGACCTCCCTACACACACTAGAATATTACTCAGTAATAATGAAAAATGAAGTTATGAAAATWTTTGCTAAATTGTAACAAAAACTTAAGATCCAAACAGACAAATACTAGTTTTTCTCTCATATGTAGGTCCTGGCTTCAATTCTTTTTTATTTAACTTACAGTGCTTTTCAGGGACAGCACCAGKACTGATGACAGCTTGGGAGTAGTAACAAAATGCAGTTTTWMTATTCCTTTTCTCATTTTAACATTTCATTTCTTTTAGCTTCTAATTCACATGGTGTTATAGAGATCTCCCATATGTTTCTTTACAATACAAMAGAAACAAGTCAGAGAAACTCAGAGTGTCCAAGAAGTTCTTAAAGAAWGCAAGTACCAGGAGCCTGACCTACAGGCATCTACATTCTCTGACACAGTTTTCTTGATTGTTATTACTCAGCTATGTTTTAGTGTCCTACYTTCTTGCCTTATGCCCATTGTTTCTTCCCCAGAACAAGCACAGTGACTAGGTGTGCAAGGGTGAAAAATAAATGAGTAAACAAATTTCTAATGACCTTGTGGTATTAAGCCCATTCTCTCACCTGGAGGATGATTGGTATTAGTGTTACTTTACCTAACAGTCAGCTTCTCAGAGCTACCCACAATGAACCCAAACTGCGTACTTGCACACATCACAAGTTTGTACTCCTTATTGTACCTAGCAGACTGGACATAGCACACACCATCAGAACCCTAGTGAAAGACCAGGTACACAGCACAGCATCCAAGAGCTCTCACAGAATACAAGGAGCCCTGTCTATTAATCAAGTATAAGATCTGTATAAAAGACTGTGGGTTCCAGACAGATACTAAAGGCAGAACGGCCAGTTGCACTGTGTGGCCCTTATTCAAAACACCCCAACCAAGATGGCCTGTTGATTATGGAGATAAAGCCACAGAGAAGAGTTTTGGACTTTAATTGGCACATACTGAGTCCCACTGCTCTTTTCATATTCCAGCACCAAATATCCTGACACCTCAGATATTGAGTTAGTTTTTTGTTTCCAGTTTATAAGTTAACACTGTGCTACATAGCACTTATCAGTAACCAATTAATTTCATCTCTGTGCTAGGTGTATTCACAGGAAAAAGCAACTTGGATTTTCCTTCTCAATACTCATAAGACAGCTCATCTTAGCATTCCTAACACCAGGCTGTGATGTCTAGCCTAGCAGATAAATACTTATGCCAAATATGTGGGATTGGAATGTGTCTTAGGAAAACAGAAACAGGAACACTAAATTAACTCCGACAGGTGCCAAGCATTCAGTGACTGTCTGCTTGTTTGATGGCTCCTCCTGTTCTCCTGCTGTGCCTTTCTTTGTCCTTAGGTTATTATAATTACAAACTCCTATTCAACCCCCTCTCCCTCCTGCCCCTCCTCTTCCTGTTCCTCCCCCCATCAT